>JAQMYG010000016.1:3558729-3579760 GCA_030014215.1 Clariallabes teugelsi
GAAGATGTCGAAGATGAGGATAAACAATGCTTAGGTCAGCTGTTAGGATGTTGGTGATTTTCCGTGTGTGTGTTCATGTGTGTGTGTTCAAATCACTACTAACTGATCAAAGCAATAAACTCACAATAAAACACATTCTTTTCTTTTTTCTTCTCCCACTTATCATTTTCCTGTCATCTAGCGAGAGAGAGAGAGAGAGAGAGAGAGAGCTCACATTCTCCATTAGCGGCAGATTTCAGAGCGCCCGCAGTGAATTTACACAATACATGTTGTGTAATTATGAGTGGAAAATCCCCACATTTGTCTTGCAGAAGAAAAGAAAAGCAGAGAGAGAGAGAAAGAGAGAGAGACACACACACAAAGAGACGGGAGCAAAATGAAAGTCTGACAAAATGCCATTTCCTGTGCTCGTCCAATATGGTATTTTTGCTGAAAAGGCCATGTTTATGCTCACCTGCGAGCAGGAACGTGAGAGCCTCAGTAAGAAGCCGTGTTTCTTTAAATGATACAAACATCTGTATTGAAATCTACAGAAAGCTTGGACATAAAAAAATTATTAAAAACTGCTAACTTGGTTTGTATACACCGTATGGCAAAGCCCTGCCGTGCCATCAGGGAAGAAAAACTCCATAGATGTGATAATCTGGTCATTCAGTACATTCAGGTCGTCAGCTGACTTCACTTTATTGCCCCATTGAGTTGCTGAGACTAGACCTGAGCAAATGAAGCAACCCCAGATCGTAACACTGCCTCCAGAGGCTTGTACAGTGGCCACTATGCATGATGGGTGCATCACTTCATGTACTTCCCTTCTTACCCTGAAGCGTCCATCGCCCTGAAAGAGGGACAGTCAGGACTCATCAGACCACAGAAGAGTAGAATAAGTTACAGGACATTCCCACATCCCTATATTTGATCTCGAGATCCTATGAAATCTTAGGGAGATCGTCAGGAAGTTTATCAGGGTTCAGTATGGCTTGTCGAGGTTCAGGAAAAATTCAGAAGTCAAAACGAATTTCAAGCATGCATGAAAATTTTAAATGAACTCACTCATTAAAGAGACATCATAGCAGATGTTATTTATTAAAAACGCAAGGTCTTTGTGGGACTCTATAAGTGGCCCAGGTCTCTTCCGTAGATTGCAAAATGATGTTAATTTCTTACTATTAAGAAACATACCGTCAAGATTTCAACAACACACCTCTCGCTGATCTCATGATCATGTGGTGATTTCAGTAATATTGGGTGATGGAGCAATGATTTCCAAGCAATGCAGCGAGAGCTCACTCACCTGGGTGGCTGCGAATCAAACTGCCACTTGATAATAACTTAGTAGGGAAGATGATGTGATTTGATGCTCAGCCCTAGACTGCTTGCTCGGTGCTTATTCTTCACTAGTTATAGTGAGATACATGAAATTTGCCACCATCTGAATTTAAACGTTCATGAGAAGAAAAGCGGAGCAGCGGTCCTCTACGTCATTGTTAGTAGGAGAGCTGACAGGACAGAAATCAAAAGCTCTGACAGTTGGCTGTCTTTTATACTGTATGGTCCATAGCAAAAAAAACAACAATAGCAAGTGCTGACAAGTTGTAGGAGGTTTGTGAGAAATCGCAGCAGTTCTTGGTTGTGAAATCTCGTAGATGGTTCATGATGGTTGTGCTCGTATTTGTGACAGTTTTTAACTGTCTCAGTACATCGTGAGCAGAGGGAGAAAGTAACTGAGTGCTTAACTCCATTACTTTACTTAAATACATATTTCATATAGCTATACTTGGGTAGTCCTTACTTTTACTTCACTGCATGCCACAGCAAATATCTGTACTTTTACTTCTTTTCATTTCCGCCTGGCGTTACGTTACCTAACCACAGGGGTGTTCTGTATTTGAAGTGAGAATTTCACCACCTGCTGACTATAATGCGTAATTATGTGACTTGTCTTTCCTTCCAAAACACGCCTAAAAATGTAACAGGTGTCTGAAATCAGAAGCGGAGCAGCAAAAACAGCACGGTCACAGTTGGAAGATGAGAGAGAGAGAGAGAGAGAGAGAGAAAGAGAGAGAGAGAGAGAGAGAGAGAACGAGAATGAGAGAGCGAACTTCGTATTTTTGAAGGTGAGTAATTCTGTACTTTTACCCAAGTACAGTACACATGTAAATGTTGGACTTTTACTGTAGTAATATTTGCTCTATTGATGCTCTACTTTTACTCAAGTACAGGATTTGTGTACTTTGCTCACCTCTGATCATGAGTGCATCATAACATTCTGTAGCTAATTTATGGAAGATTAAGGCATGTGACATCAAAGCGTCAAGAACGACAACTCGTAAAGAATTCAAATTGAGAATTTCTAAGTCTTTTGGAAGAACGGGGTTTGGAGGTCTGTGACTCGTCACACCCAGGTGGCAACCTCAGGTTCATAAAGTAAAAGTCCTGTCACAGATTTGTTCCATCCATTAACTAAGCCAGCTGATTCTATTTAGCACAACTCTTCAGCCAGATAGATGAGAACTAATTAGTGGCATCGTCTGGTTTGTGCTGGTTTAGTTAAGGGATAGAATTAACACAAGGAGGGACTTTTACTTTCTGAAGCCGGTCACATCCGAACACCTTAATAAAATAAAAAAATCCTACACACTATGACACGCTATGTAATGGGAAAAGTAAAATCACCACAATGTCAGGAGAAGATCGTTACCAAACTTTTGACTTAAATAAATCTGAACGCACCTACTGTATTAAGCTCATCTTCTTTCAAATCTGGGAATCTTACACTAGCCAATTCTACTGTAATGAGTTCCTCTCGTTCGTGTGTGTGTGTGTGTGTGTGTGTCAGTGTTAACATTTCTGCTCCCATGTGTGTGGGGGTGGCGTTACGTTAGCTTCATGTCCCTGCAGTCATCACTGCGAGTTAGAGCTCACACTGGTTATGACCTCTGAAAAACAGCCGCGAGTAACGGTGGCTTCATTAAGCCTAGGAACGCTCTCGCTGCATTAAACAGCCACGGCAAATCACACATTGAAATCAGTTCCATTGTGTAAAGTCACACCAGGGGCCAAACGCTCTGTGTGTCTGTGTGTGTGTCTGTGTGTGTGTCTGTGTGTGTGTGTGTGTGTCTGTGTGCGTAACTGAGAATGTACCCATGTACATGTGTGCATGCGTGTGTTTGTCTGTCACTCATTACCATCTTCATTTCACCAGCAAATGTCTTTATCTCACACAACCCAGATGGCACATTCCCTCATACTTAAATAGATTTTTAGATTTGTTTTTCAATCATATTAAACTAATAATAATAATAATAATAATAATAGAAAAAAGGGTGGTATGTAATAGATGTAATCAAAAGTTGGAGTTTGCCTGTCTGATAAAGAAAGAGCTGGAACAATTTCTTGCACCACATAATCATCATCATCAACCTCATCATCATCACCAGCCATGATGGAGTGCATACCTCATCTGCAAGCGTATATGTACAACCTGCATGCAGAATAATCCTGTTAAAAAAATTCAAGCAAATCTGGCGAGCTTTACTCTAGCTGACTGGCAGCATTTCTGTTTTTTTTTTTTATATATATCTGTATAAATCCAAAGGGGATACAAACTTTAAAGCACTCTAATCACATTTTTAAGCATGGTATAGCTGCTGGAGTAAAAATTGATTCATGAGTTCGTTCATGGCAGCCTAGACTCAGTCTCAAATGCTTCAGAAGTTGTGTGACTATAATAAACCGAGCTGTTTACACGCTAATAGTCAATATATTACAGAAAAAAATGTGCTCATGGAAGGTTGTTTGCATGTGTGTCTCTGTCTCTCTGTCTCTCGCTCTATGACACACACAGTTTGGGATATTTTTTCTTTTATACAATCCACAGATCTGGCAGGTCCTAACTCCTATCTATATCTTGATTTCTGCTACCCAAATTGTGACTTGCTGTGGCGCTGACATTGTCTGACATAATTAACTACGGTGTATTACAAAAGCTCGCGTTTTTGTTACAGATGATTTTTTAACTGATAGATTTAAAATGTGCTAGGAGGGTCTATAACCAATGACTTGACTGTAACAGTGTTGATGCTTATATAAGTTTTTGCCGTAGGAATTCGTACTACCGTAGAACTACTGCTGCTGAATTGTCATGGCAATCCTCTGGTTGCTGCATGCTTTAGGACTTTGATGTTGCAAGAAAATTTTATTTAGACTTTTGTGTTGATGTGTTTCTGTTTTCACAGTTCCCTTACTCGGCTACGATTGTTTACATTGGATCATAGACTGTATAAGAACTGGATGAACCCTCAGTGACGTCACCCACAGGTTTTCTGAAGAGCGGATTTAAACCGAAGCTGTGGGAGCTCTGGTCCTCACCATCTTTGCAGGAGCTGATGAGCAAATGGGCGGAGCAAATAGAGTCTGGCTGTTGGCTGAAATACGCTTACTTACCTCACTTAGCACAAGCTAGCTGGCTTAGCTAAAATGCTAAGGAGGGTAATGGTAATTTTAGTATGCAAATTTTGCTAAAAAGCATTTGATTGCACTCTGTCGTTTATACCCTACACGTCTTCACATTACATTTCTTATAGTAAATTGAACTACAATGATTCCAGCAACGTAGCTGTCACTCACACTGGCCACGCCCCTAATTACAAATTACATCATGTCTTAATGCAATTTAAACAAATGACTAATTAGATCTTACCGTAAGACTAACTGTAAACAAAACATGAAAGTGGGGCTAAACTCACACATCATGTCCAATTCGTTTCTATTTCATCCACGATTACTAAACAACATTTCAGCCCCTCTACATACTGTACATGCACACATAAAACATGCCTTCCTCTCAGACTGTGCTCTCTCTATCTGCAGCATTAATGTTATACTATTTCATGATAAGCATATAATTAACATTAGAAGCGTAAAACAATAATTTCCATTATCATTCATTATCGCCACAGATCAAGTAAAAACTTTTTAATCTTTGTGTCGAGGCCTCTCTCGCTGATTGAATGATATGGTGTGCAAACCCAGCACATTAACACCTACATTAATGGCACTCGTAAAAGAGAGAGAGAGAGAGAGAAAGCATTGCGCTTAATAAGCCTGGCCACATTTCACATTAGAAGTGGCCATTAATATTCCATTATCCGTCTGGACATCCTACAAAAAAATCACAGAAATTGCCCAGCTGTAAAAAGAAAGCGCTATCTCGCCCCTTCAGGTGAGGTGTTAATATGCAGCATGGTTAAAAAAATGAAAGCAAATACACACGTACCTGGTTTTAGGGGATGTCGTTAGCCACTCTTCATGCTTTTCGAATGATATCAAGTACGCAGCGATTTCCTAGGAAAGAAAAAAAAAAGAAAGATTATTTTTACCTGATAATAACCAACAACAGTAGGAGAGACACAAATAAAAAGCACTGATATTCCATGCATCCAAGAATCCAAGCTTCATTCATTCATTCACTCATTCATTGATCGACGCCACCGAGATGGCTTTAGTAGAAAAACCCTGACTGCTGCACAGAGGGAGCCTCACGTGCATGTCAGAGCAGACAAAAAAAGAGTGCCGGATGTTTCCTGATAACCTGATGATGACTAAAAAAAAGGTGTTCAGACAGCTAGGGGATGTCATTCACATGCACGGCAGTTGCTCGTCTCTCAAATTCCATGATCGCTGTAGAGACTGTGGAGCTCATTTTATGCACTGGTGGTCTCGATTCGCGTGAGCCGTGAGCTGAATGCGTGTCCGAATGTCTGGCCTACAGAGTCGAGGCGTGTCGTGGAAAGGTTAACAGCTTCATCGCGGAATGTTACAGGAGCCTTATGAGGGCTTATGCAAAGGAGCGACATGCTGCGGCGAATGAAAGACAGGAACAAAAGTGGCAAAGGACGAGGCCTGTTTTTTCTTTGATTTCTAACAGCGCAGTGATCCATCCGTGGCTTTTTAACAGGGTTAAAGGTATATACGAAAATAAAACACCACAGTGCATGCTGTGATGGGAAAACAATCAACAGCAGAGTTGGCGTTAATGTTACTGCATTGAAGTTGGAGAAGTGCTAAAGTGGTTCATCTCATGGTTTTACAGCCATGTTTTAGTAACTAAACTACGCTAAAAAAAAATTCCTGTTTTCTTAAACAAGCCAATTAGTTTTTCTGTGGCCTCATATGAAAAGTGCCCCTTCCTCAGCTTGTTGCTTAGCTGTGCTGTTCTCTAAGAGCCGTGTCTAAGCAGTGGCTCATTTACCTAGACACTCAAACAACACATTTGGGTTTGAGGTACTAAAAAAAAGGAATACGGGTGGGGTATCGCAGTGGGGGAATTAACAAACAGACACACACACTTTGGGAGGAACCTGTGTTAAGATATAGTAAAATATGGGATCCTTAAAAAATTATGTGCAAGAGAAGCTATAGAGTCTATAAAGTTTTTCCTAAGTCTAAGAGTCTAACTTATTCCTCTTTTTTAAAGGTTGTAAAAGAAAAAAAAAAAAACTGGTTCGTGAGACACTGTAAGATGTCGGAAAACTCACACTTGACCTCTGACTGGTACAAAGGAGACTCCTGTAAATGTTATATAAATGTATGTAACACAGTTCAGACCGCCAAGCGCATAATTACGCAGTTTATAATCCATTTATGTCAGCGAGCTATTCCTATAGAAACAATAATATTAGAAACCTGTAATAAGACGATGCTGAGATTGTCAGAGCTGCTAATATTGTTTCAAAAGGTTTGATTAGGAGTCCTGAACTTGTATCCGCTATAAGATAGTCTGCGAGCTCCTACATCTCTGCTAACTCAGCTGCATTGTTTCTGCTTGTTTTCTTTCTTTTTTTATCATCCCTCTGACCACTCTGCACTCTCCTTCTCTCCTTTGTCTTCCTGTTTACTTCTCGACTAAGTTTTCATTAGTGCTGTCTCACTGCTTGCCAAGTCAAGCCCCTAAAGTCCCCTGGTATGTCCTTGGGTGCAGTAAAAGACAAACGATGACCTGTTATAATTTGGAGAACGGAAATAAAAATGTCAAACAAAAGCAAGCTCTGGGCTTTTTGTCAAATTCAGTTTATTTAGGAAGCAATTCTCAGTGGCTTGTTAGTTCTGACAATTCTTTTTTTTCCACTCTTTTGCTGTCTTTTCCCCACTCCGTGTCACGTTCTTCTAAGCCTCGTCGCCTCCTCATCGTCTTCGCTATCTTTAGTATTCCTATTATATTTCCCTTCTGTGCTTCACGTCATATGACAAAGTAGTTTTGAGCTGAAAATGAAGATGAAGGTCTGTTCTGACAGAGAAGCCCTCTCCTCCTCTTCCTGGTTTCCTCTCCTCCACCCCAGAGGCCAGTCATTCGGCTTCCGGTAAGCCTGCTCCAGGCAATCGCTTCTCTCACCTCGAGTTAACCTGCAGAGCGACACCCAGGTCTTACTTTGACTTTCTGCACTCACAAGCCATCCGATGTAAAAAAAAAAAAAAAAAAAAAACTCCTCAAAGTGTTTTTAAACTACAGTCGGGGAAACTGAGAGTTGCACGCCTGGAGCGAGAATTCCAGACAAACGCTTCTCTCTTCAATCTGGAAGATCTCAGAGCTCTCTCTTTCCGTCTCCTTTAGCTGGTGACTTTGGAGCTGCTTGAGTGTGTCTTCACAATTTCACAGCAGATGATCTCGTAAGTCTTATCACTGCATTCAAAAAGCCAAACCTACCCGTGACTGTGAGTGACTACAGTATGACAGCGTGACTTCAATTATTTGAAATTTTACCATGAAAACCTGATGATACTGTTCAAACACATACCGTTCAGCCAAAACATTATGACCAGGTGAAGTGAATAACACTGATTGTCTGGTTACTGTGGCACCTGTCAGGGAGTGGGATATACAAGTATCAGACAGCAAGTGAACAGTCAGTACTCCAGGTTGATGTGTTAGAAGCAGGAGAAATGGGCAAGTGTAAGAATCTAAGTGAGTTTGATAAAGATGTTTGTCATTGTGATGGCTGGGCAACTGGGTCAGAGTAAACACCAAAACAGTAAGTCTTGTGGGATGTTCCCGTCTGCAGTGGTCCAGATCTGCCAAAAGTGCTCAATGGAGGGAGAATTGGTGAACCGGTGATAATTTCATGAGCTCCCAAGGCTCACCGATGCTCATGATGAGTGATGGCTAGCTGGTCCATTCCAAAAGAAGAGCTACTGTAGCACAAACTGCTAAAGAAGTGAATGCTGGCTCTGATAGAAAGCAGTCAGAACACACAGTGTAGCGCAGTTTGTTGAGTATGGGGCTGTGTTAGCTTCAACCCGGGCAGAGAGCAGATGCAGACATGTGTCCTCCACCAAAAGCTCCTACAATGGACACGTGAGCATCAGAACTGATCACGGAGCAATGGCATATAGTGCCCTAGTCTGATTAATCATATGCGTTGCTTACCTGTGGAAGAGATGTCACCAGGATGCATAAGGAAAGACGGCAAACCTACGGTCCTGCCATTAACGTGGATGTTACTTTGACATGTGCCACCTACCTGTGGCAATATCCTACTGAAAGAGACTGCTGCCACCAGGGAACAACGCTTCCATGTAGGGGTGTAACTCGGTCTGCAGCGTTGTTCCCTGGTGGCAGCGGTCTCTTTCAGTAGGATATTGCCGAACACACTCCACACATTCATTAAGAACGTTTTGAGGAAAATGACAACGATTTCAAAGAGTTGAAGGATTTCTTGCTGGTGTCAGAAACCACAGCACACATTCACAGGTGTGATGGAGTCCATTACATGGTAGGTCAGAGCTGTCTTGGGGACCTGAATAATATTAGGCAGGTGGATTTAATGTGATGGCTGATCTGTAAATGTTCTGGTCTAGGCCAATAAGGAAGTGAAACTGCAGTTGGACATGTCATCATACTAAATTGCAAAAGAAAGAGATGGATAACTAAAGGTTTACAAGCCCTTGGAAGACACTGTTTAATAAATTGATGAAGGAGTGGATCCAGTGGAGCTGATGTACGGTTTTGTACGGTGTAGTGGTGCGATGTCAAAACAAGTCACGGCACCAGTGATATCTCAGATAAAAAGCTGCATCAGTGGTGGGTGATTGGGCAAAAACATCAAATCATATCACCATATGCTTAAGGATTTTTCTATGTATCATGAAATATAATTTAGCTAAAAAAACACTCAATCACTCACTCATCGTCTATTCTGCTTTATCCTGTATATGGGAGCCGATCCCAGGAGACAGAGCACGAGGCAGGGTACACAACCTGGACAGGGTGCCAATCTATTGCAGGGCACACAGATACACACACTCACACAGTCATACACTCATTCACACACTTTGGTCAATTTGGGAACGCCAATGATCATAACCTGCATGTCACTGGGCTGTGGGAGGAAACTGGAGTTTGACCAAAACAAAACAATCAATGGCATGCCGTATATATCTGCAGCTTGTCATGTTACAGAGAAACTGCAAATCTTAAAAACTCTGTTACCTTACAGAAAAGCTCACCATATCAACATTATTATCTGGGTATTATTATATTATTATATGATACTTATATGGAGCATCTGGGTGTAAATTGTTTCATAGAAACGATAATGAATTCTGTGATTTGTAAATCAACAGTCAAGAAATCAGCAATGCCAATCAGATTTTGTTTCATTAAAAAGAAGCAGTAAGAAGCTGTTTTTTTCTCCTTACGGCATGTTCAAAGAGTAATACGTAAAATCTTCCATTAGGTAAAATATCCATCAGATCTCCAGCTTCTCCTACAGTTTTCTCACTTTCCGAAAAAGAAAAATGTAAAAAGTGGAATTACAAGCTAGCAAAGTAAGAAATCAATTTTAGTCTCCTATGTCTCTCCTCCCACGTGAACCTGACTAAAATTGCTTAAACCTAGAATAAGTGTGAAATGAATCATACTTGGTTTGGCTCCCTAAACCCCAACCGCATCGCTTTTAATCGGCCCAATCCGGGAGATCCGCTGGACTGATCTGCCACTCTGGGAAACTCAGAGCGGAAGGGATGCACTGACAATTTCAAACAAATTTCTTACGCACACCTAACACTTATTTCATTTTGTTCATATCAAACAAAAGTACATTCAAGCTCTGAAAAGATTCTTTTTTTTTTTCCTCAGAGCATTCGGTCCTGATGTTCGTCTTGATTAAAATGAGACGCCTGTACAAAGATCACAGCAGCCAGGTATGCCAGCAAAACGAAGGAGCAAAGGCGTAAAAAGTTAGCCCACCCACCATCATTTCAATAATCATGATCAAATCCGTCGTCTCGTTCTTTTATACTCTCTCTCTCCGCCCACTCAGTCAAGGAGAAATCAAAGAACTTCAGGAAGTAACCTGACACTCCACTTTAAAAAGTGGGAGAGGAAATTAAGTCATTAATCATAACGCTCACACCCCCGGATTCAGTCCCAGTCCTGCCCTCATACACACACACACACACACACACACACACACACACACACACACACACATACACACACAAAGTTAATTTCTAAAATGGGGTGGCCAGAGCTTGTTATGCACAACACAGAAGATAAATACTCTGCTCGGTGCTCTGAGTGGCGAGACGCCACTCCACTGTTGGTTTCGAGGTGATTGTTTGGCGACTGTTGAAGGCTTTCCAGAGAAAGTATAAGACAGAGATGGAGCAGGACGTTGCAGTATCCTAACGCTAATGTCGAGTCATGCTGTCGTTGGAGAATACTCAATCAGGGAGCCCTTCAACTGAAGGAAAAAAGGGACAAGCAGAATACGCTGCCGGGGAAGCCTCCGCTTCTAGCAAGTCTTGTCCTTCTTATCACTAATTTGTCTAAGCTTAAAGTATACTTCAACCAGGAAAAAAAATCTATTTCAGGTGTTTGACCTTGCTCTGACCTAATCAATCACCAAATCTAATTAGTCCACCTGCTTTTACAGTCCTGGTTACAAACGGTAAAGCACTCGTTCTGGAGATATCACTCTAACGAGAACCCAGATGGACACATGGATGGATGGATGGACGGATAACCTGAAAAAAAATGCCTAGAAAATAGAGGAGGAATAAAATGTATATCTATAGATCCTTTTACTGCAGTTTTATTTTTTAAACATACAGCCCAAGCATTAAAATATTCCTCTCTTTCCTCTAGACTATTTTCACAATGAATGTGGTTAATTTGAATGAACATCTGAAAACTTTATGCTGTGAATGTATGCAAGATAAAATATCTATAAATGCGCTTTAAAAGTTAGAACCAATCAAAAGAAAAACTGTTAATCTGATAAACACCTACTGTACCACAGCCTGTGCTTCTCCCAAATATGGCGTTCTTAGATTAAAAAGAGAGTAGCAAAGAGAGATTCGGCTTTCACTTCGGACATGTGTAACATGTCCAGGTTTAAAAATTTAAAGTTAATTAAAAAAATAATAAGCTGCACTACATCCTAAACAATAATTCACTGCTCAAAAAGTCCATCATTTTCGACCCTGAAGTGGGAAAGTGGACGCTTTGTCCATATTTTGTTATCAACATGCTATATTTAGTTACTCAACAAACTGCACAGTCAGATAATTTAGATTTAACAAACCAGTGCATGTGTCTGTTGATGAAGCTAAAGCTAATACTTGTATATACAGTGCAACTTTTTAAAGATAAGACATTTTACTTTGTTTATTTCCAACGTTCAGTAAACACAGAAGAACCTCAGGCTTGTGAAGAATATTTCAAGTGGAATTCTTCAAAAATCACATACAGTAGTCTCTATTTCGTCTGTTGAGAGAAAAAATGGGCTTTTAAAGTTGCAGAAATATTAACAGCGCAATCTGTAACAAATAATGCAAACTATGCTTTTTTGTTTGTTTATTTTACATATCCTTTCATGAATATCCTTCATTTAAAACATTTGTTTGCATGGTTTTCTGCAATTGGCACTGTTACTGCAGATGCAAAGTCAGTTTTATTAAATATAAAAACTCCATAAATAATTTGTGAATTTTTTCAACTGCATTATGTATGAACAAAAAAACATTCATCAAAAACCGAATCGTTCATTTCAAGGTAGAGTCAAGACAAGACAAGACATATTTACTGAAATTTCTAGTCTAAAGTTGTCGTTAATCGTGGAACATCTTGCTTTTTAGTCACTGCACTTTGGACTAAACCCTATTTGTTTCGAAAGACCAGACTCGTACAAACACAACAGGAAGTGAATAATGAACAACAGCTCTGATTAACATCTTTTCTGATGCAGGTCTGATACTCGTGTCCTTTTCAGGTTTTTGAGGCACATAACACCACTTCTTTAGAGTTATTAATATTAACGAGAGGATAGTTTGCCGGAATGAATAATGAACGAGGGATGAGGCTGGTGGCTCGAGTGCTGCCTGCTTAAAATGCGTGCTCTGACTCGGTTTGTCTGGCAAACACCTGCTACTTCTCTGACATTGATGGCAGTAGTTCAGATTCTCAGGGCCAAATCTGTCGGGTGCAGGGCTGGGTGATGTATCATGCAGGGATCGATCCGCAATCGATGAAGGATCCTGAAGGAGATCGGAGCTTTCAGCGTACTACTGGACTCCTGCCACTGTGTCTCTTGGCCCCGCCTCCTGTGAGCACCTTGAGAGCTAGGCTTCCTGCTGTTTTTTGGTTACTTTTCATTCTCTTGTCTCTTAGGCTTGTCTTTCTCACATACCATGGTGCTATCCTTCTGCTTGTTTATTCGCCTGGCAGTGATGGGGAGAAAGCGAAATCGTGGAGGAAAGGCAAAAAGCGAGTCTGAGGAAGAAGCTGACACTTAGCAAGACTGTTGTTCTATTGTCCCAGTGCCAAGCCTAGTGCCTTTGTGGATAAAAATAAAATGAAACAAACTGTTCGGCAGTGTCCTCTTGGTTCACGGTAAGCCGAGTGAGCAGAGAGGGAAAGGAGATGGAAAAAGAGAAAGAGGCTGAGATGTAGACGACCGATTATTCCTGAAAACCTTTCGTTGCATTCTTATTTACATCTAACATGGGATAACAGCAACATTAATACTGATGGATCCTGTTTCCTTCCTGTTCCTGGTTTTTACTATTCGCTTTCTGATATAAACTAAGCGAAAAAACTAAAGTCAGTGGGAACAATGACAGCAATAAGAAAAATAATAAGAAAAAATTAAAACAGAAAAGCTGAATAAAAAACCTACACAATTATTATAATTACTATTATTATTAATAATAATAATAATCCATTTTAATAAGCCCAGAGATTCCTAAATCAGACCTAAAGTACTCATTAAAATGGAAATCCCCCTAAATAGTGAAGCTTGTCTCCCTCACATTACATTTTGTTGTTGTTGCAATTTCCCTCTAATCACACAAACGCCCAAGTTTTTAATTTGTTTCCAACTTTTCCACTTGTTACTTGGGCCAATTGCTTGTCTTCTCGCACATGCACAGTCATGCGGTAAATAGCTCCTTTACTTTGCAGCGAGTGAAGCAGATTGATAGTGACTGCAATTAATAGCTGCCAAAGCAAAAACACAACACATACAGCTTGGGATAAAGACGCCTCGAGAATGGGAGATAGGAACAAAAACGGGGAGTGCGTCACCCGAGCTGCGTGTGCTGCCAGCATCAGGCACGAGCCAGCTTCGATAAAGCGAAGAATAAATGTCAGGAGAAAGAACCGATGAAGGTCGTATTATGGGTAGGAGCAACCTGAAGCAGGGTTGATAGTGCATGCTTAACCCTGGAGGGATGCTGCTTTCTTCTGCTCAGGGATTCTGGATGTGAGGAGACATTCGATGGGATCACAAATTGTTTCTTTTTTTCTCTATTAGCCAATTTTTGTCCTCAACATCTTGTCAGGTCATCACAAATAAAAAGCAGTCAAGCTACTAATCAGTTACGCTACATGCCTGATTTTACATCTGGCCTCTTTTAAATAATACACAATGCAAGATGGCTGCCGTTGTGCACGTCCTCAGAAACTAACGAGACGTGTACACATCAAACAAAACCTGACTAACAAAACTCGGGTGCTTGGGTGCAAATAGACATGATCTGCAATTTGCCTCTGGATTAATAAATATTTATTTTATCTTATTCTAAACCAGTGTTTCCCAAAGTGGTGGCACTCTGGTCTCACACCTTCAGGGTTGTGGTTTCGATTCCTGCCTTGAGTCTGTGTGTTCTCCCCATGTTTGGTGGGTTTCCTCCTACAGTCCAAAGACATGCAGATTAGGCGTTCCCAAATTTGCCGACAACAAGTGTGTGTGTGTGTGTGTGTGTGTACTGTATATACCCTGTGATAGACTGACACCCAGTCCCGGGGGTACACTGCCTTGTGACCAAAGTCTTCTGGGATAGGCTCCAGGCAGGCTGTACAGAGTAGGCAGTATACTGTAGAAGATGAATGAATGATTCCCAAAGTGTATGCCCCCAGTGGACGGTGAGGGTACTGCATTTGAGCTGCAAGAGACTCACTCACTCACTCACTGTGTATACCGCTTTATTCTGTATTCAGGGTCGCAGGGGGCCTGCAGCCTATCTAAGGAAACTTAAGGCACGAGGCAGGGTACACCCTGGACTGGGTGCCAATCCATCGCAGGGCGCACACACACACACACACGGACGGACACTCATTCACACACTATGGTGAATTTGGGAACGTCAATTAGCCTAATCTGCAGGTCTTTGGACTGTGGGAGGAAACCAGAGTACCAGGAGGAAACCCACCAATCACAGGGAGAACACAGAGATGGGAATCGAGCCTGGCCGGGAATCGAACCCAGACCTTTGAGGTGCAAGGTGACAGTGCTAACCACTACACCACCGTGCTGCCCTGCAAAAGACTATAATAATTTAAATGAAGTTTTAGCTTTCAATTTTGAAACGAAAACCAAATAAAAAAGATATGATCAAATATTTACATTTACTGACATTCTTAAGCTTGGCAATTGCTTGTATTGACCACTATTGAGTAAAAACCTATGAATGTAAGGTCATAGTTTTCTGTTTTTACATGCAGGTCAGAAAAGCTGTTTCTTCCCCCCCTCTGGTCTGACAGAGTATACCTGTTCACAGTTGTTAGTTTAGTCTTGTGTGTTTCCACCTAATTTCACCTTCTGATAATTGCTGTTATAATTATTAAACTCATCCCTGGACTCAACCCAAAGGCACAGGGGATAAAACCCATCCCAAAGGCACAGGCATTTCTCTCTCTCTCTCTCCCTCTCTCTCTTCTTCGACCGAGTGAAATGAACCAATCATGACTGTCTGTGAGCTCATGTATGAGGAAGATGGCAATTAGCAATTGTTACGCTGTCCAGCCATTTGAACAGCTTAAATACTACTGTACACACAACAAGCTGAAGTTAAACTAACCTGGCTGAGATAATAGGTTTGTGCATGTGTTATCTGCGTTTGTGTGTGTATGGCTATCACTAACTCTGACTCTAATACACACACACACACACACACACACACACACACACACCTTTCCTACAGCCTATATATTTAGTGAGTCATGGCACGTTAACATCTGCTGCCTTACTTCAGGTCACAAGTTCAGCCTCTGATTGTTTGAGGTGAATTGTCCTGACTGGGGATCTGCATCCAAAGTGTACTGTAAAAAAAAAAAAAAAAGCAACAGGAGCCATCCATCTGGCCTAGATATGAATAAGATTGTGGAGAGGAGAAAGAACAACATTGAAATCAATGTCTGAGAGGCAGCTGAGCTGAGCTGAGGTCGGGGCCTTTATAATTCAACCTGGAGAGAATGACAAAAAGAAAAGAGAAAAAAGAAAGAAAAAAGACCACCTGAGCATAAAAATTACTCATACAAAATAAAAGAAAACAAAACGAATGGAACCAGGATGAAAAATTATTCTTCAGATGACCTTGTTTAGATTTTTCTCTCATGCTTTGTTTGCAGTCGGAAATTTCCTGTCATCGTTGACAAGGATTCATCTTGTGTTCGATCAGAGGTGTGTGACGAGCCTTAATGAAGGTGTGTTTGTGCTGTCAGGAGCGTTAGTGTTTGCCCGGCCTGCCTGGTGAGGCGTTTGGCGAACCCAGCGCTTGGCTAGGAGTTGCTGAGGTGGCAATAAAAGATGCAGCGTGGCCGTGAAGGTCAGTGCGTGTGCTGCTGGGGAAGAGGAAGGTGGACGTGAGGGGAAGTGTACATGTATCTACTTATGTATGTACAGTATGTACAGTATGTACTGTATGTACTGTATGTATATAACACTACAGAATGATCTAACTTTTGGGATACATAAAATTTGAAATAATAAAATAATTTATTTAAAAAAAAAAAAAAAACAGACCCGGATTGTTAAATTTATTTCTATTACTATTAATTCTAAAGTCCTACATGCGTACAGTATCCGTTAAAGGGCGTCCTATTACGCAAAATTCTACTTTTAGTATTTTTACACATTCAGATGGATCTCCAGTCTGCGTCTAGACAAATTAAAGACAGAGAGAGACAAATCTGTTTTTTTTTTTTGTATTTGCTGGGGCTAAAACAAGCCACTCAGATTTCTTCCCTACTGTGACCTCATTTAAGACGACCCAGTCCTCCGGCTTCTTGCTCAGCTTTGCACTTTACACTGAAACAATGTGTTTGTAAGAGGAGAGAAGCAGATGCAGTTGGTGGCATAAAAAGCATTATCTCAGGCGTATTTCAGCTGAAGCACTGACTAACACACACACACACACACACACACACACACACACACACACACACACACATGCACACTTTGTTAACTTAAAGAAAATAATATAAAATGTGACCTATAAATAAAAGGTGTGTCCTGCACTTACGAAGATATTTCATTGTTCCTTTAAAAAAAATTACTTTAAAAGAATTACTTGAACTGTCCACTGTCGCTCGTGATAAACACACACACACACACACACACACACATAGAGGCAAAAAGTCACATGAATTCTGATCTGCCCCTTTCACTGAAGTCACATGACCACATATCGGATATGTAATCTGATCCGGGACCGCATACAAAAGTGACTCGGGTCCATTTGTTTGTTCAGACAGCCCATGTGTCACATTAGGGTAAAATATTTGAAATTAAGTCACTTCAGGCTTGTAATGTGAACACAGATTTATACACAGCCTGCATGATGTGTCTGAATATTCTCTCTGGTTTATTTACAGAAAAAGAGGTGCATAAGCACCGATCAATTTCCTGAGTCTACGACATTAAAGCCAATAAAATGTGGTATAGTAACAGAGGGGCTCTGGTGGGCCATAGATAGTACAGTATTACCATATAAGGAATGAGGAAGTGCAACAAGGACTTTGATTTACAGTACAGACAATGACAGAGAACAAAGATAGATGTAAGAGATAGAGGCATGGGAAATTGCACGCAATATCTAGAAAATCATGTTAGAAAAACAAACATTAAATTCTATTTTACACTCATGTTAAAATCTTAAAACTGTAGAACATATTTTGCTGTGATACCAAAACCCTTTGCTTTTTTTCCCTCTCTATGTTTCACGAAGATAAACTATCGCTAGTTCACTGAACTAAACTTTCTTCTGCTTTTTGTTCTCAAAAAATAGGCCATGTGCCATTTTTACTTTTAGTCCCATTTAGAAAATCCTTCTGACAAATGGTTGTGAGAAAGTTCAAAAAATAAATAAAAAACTTTTTGAGTGAAAAGATTTTTTTTTAATGTGAGAAGTGGCCGAGAAGTAACCATGCATCACAGTTAGCTGGTGTGGTGGCAACACTAGCACAAAAGAAAAAAACAACAACACACACACAAGAGTGCAGGGAAGCAGGACATCAATCTAGAGTGCACACACACACACACATACACACACATACACACAATACTCTTTAGCTCCCTTATAAATTGGGGAGGTACAGGAAAAACAGGGGCTACTGCATATTTCTTTTGTACGAGTATTATACACACACACACACACACACACACACACACACACACACACACATATATTCTGGAATAAACTTCTAAAATGCATCTGAGATGATCAACAAGTGTCGTTTTTTTTTCTTGCTGAATGAGCACAGCTTTCATTTGTAGTCTCCTAGTTCTTTAATACACACGTGTATAGTACAAGAGAATCGCTGGTTTGGGCTAAAGGTTGTACTGTATAGGAATAGATAATGCTCTGAGATATCAAAGATTAATTTAAAGATGACGAGTGATAAGTGTGCATGAAAATGGTTCACATGGGCAACGCTGACAAAAGGTAGAAAAGAAGAAGAAGAAAAAGAAGACAATATACTGTATATGAGTGCGTTCACTCCGAAGCACTTTGCCTCTGAAATGCCATTACTCGCTGTTGTCAGGTTAAAGCGATTCGTGCACACAGGGAGAGACAGTCACTTGACTTTTCCCTGGCGTCTCCTCAGCTGTGTGTCTTTTCAGCAATTCCGACGATTTGCCTGTGGCGAAAATTCAGCGTGTGCTTGAGAATGGCTTATTTAACAGATAACATCCCTCCCTCTGTCAGCAGAAACGGAGCTTTTTTTCTTTACTTTAAAAAAAAAATGGCATAGAGTCAATGTGGTGTTAAATCTAGGGTCACCCAGAGACGAATAACTCCGAGCTGAAAGGTCAGACGTGGACGTGGGGGTACAGAAACAGGTCTCGTTCCTGTAGTTAATTAGAGGCAACTCGATTGATAACAGACGTTTTGGATGTATTGGATTAGTGAACGAAACGAATTCCACAGGTTCATTATTGCATTGTCGATAAAGCTCACACCTAACAACGTCTGTGTCCGTCATGGAGTCGTGTTTAATTTTTATCGGGCGTGGATGATATTGATTCGAAGTCATCTGATGAGGATTTGTCACTGAAAGCAAGTAAACAGCCTACGCTCCTGTGTCCTGCGTTGCTGAGCGTTCAATTCTGATTGGTCGGAAGGTGTCCGTTCATTCTCCATAAAAGCAACAACAACAAAAAAAAAACCACAGGTTTATTAATAATCGATGCAGTCATTCTTTTCTGTTATAATTTCCATAGAAACAGCTAAATTATGGCAACTTGTACGGTGGGTGCTCGTGAGGCTGGTGAGTCTCCGCTGTCGCTGCTTTCTTACAGTATATGCAACTTTTCAGACATGTTATTTCAGGACACACTTATGATTTAGTTGCATTTTTCATACGTTTAACTTGATGCTCCATAACATTAGCATTAACGATATTTATAAATGAAAAATATGGCATATCTAATATCTATTTAAATTGAGAAAATCTGCTGTAGTATTAGAGGGCGTGTTAGGATGGTAACTACTACTCAGCTTCATCAAACCACTTGGTATTTTATTCATTTTCCGTAACCGCATGCACCAAACTCTTTCATTTCTTAAATAGCTGACAAATGCACCATATTACAAGCCACACTTATGAAGTAGAAGCTTTGCCATATTGTTTGAGTTAATAACATGTCACTGTAGTCAATGGTGACTAATCCGAGACACAAACTCTCTTATTAATCTTAGTAAAACACAATTTCTTCGTGCTCCCTCGGTCCAAATGTCAATCAGTAAGATGACTGATCGATACCTAACAGTCCGAGCGTTTCCTTACGGTGTGTGAGGTTTAAGGGGCAAAGTGAGTTGTTGCAAATAGGCATAGCCTGAGGCAAGTGAGGAGGTCTCGGTTTTCACTACTTCTACAGGAAACAATTTAGCCACTTGGTGCACATTATCACTCCTTACGTGCCTTTATCCTAAGGGCAGGTTTAACCTTTGTCCCAGCTATAAAAAAGAATCAATCCACATCATGGTGTGTTCATGCACTCATTAACACTTTTCTACAGCTCACTGATTTTTTTTTTTTTTACAAATATCACACGTCACACTGCGTGATCACCACCGGCCAACAACACACCAACCAACTATATTTAATATTTCTTCCTGCAGATCGACACTTTACACATCTCGCTTATCACTTCATTACAATTTGCCTCATCATTGTGTTAGTTTCTCTCGATTTAAATTCCCCTTAGTTGAACAAATACATTAATTCATTCATTAAGTCAAACATGTAGAAGTGTGTCTAATCCTTTGAGTTACCAAAGTGCACACTTTGACCAAAAATTGGGTTAAGGACCGTGTAAGACATTATTAAAACCTGGGAGGATACTTCAGCTTCAAAACCAAAGAGCATTTCCACACACACACACACACACACACACACACACACACACACACAATGTGATGAGAATTCAGAGGATTGGGACTAAACTGCTGTGTGTCCATTAAAAAAACACTTGTTAGTGAGACTCGGAAAAAAAAGGCTTCAGTTTGCTAGGGAGCATAAAGATTGGACTTTGGAGCGATGGAAGAAGGTCATGTGGTCTGACCCTATTTCAGAGTGATGGGTGAGAAGGGAAGCGCATGAAGTGATGCACCCGTCATGCACAGTGGCCACAGTACAAGTCTCTGGAGGCCGTGTTATGATCTGGGGTTGTTTCAGCTGCTGCAATATTATGTGGCAAAAAAATGAAGTCAGCTGACGACCTGCTGAAGTCAGCTTCTTCATTGATGGCAAGGCCATATTCCAGGACTCCATATTGTGTTCCATACAGTAATAGAGTGGCTCTGGGAGCATGAGGAATCATTTTCACACTTGAACTTGACAACACTGTGTGTGTGTCTGTGTGTGTGATCACAGTCAAAGACACTCAAATAAAATATTAGAGTGTGGGAAACATTCAAACACTCGTTCTTGAGATATCTAGGATGGACAGCAATGAATGGACGGATGCACATACAACCTGAAACCACACTGCTTCAATTGGTTAGTTAATAAAAATCAGTGTATTTGTGCCTGTTTTGCTGTCAAATTGCTTCTTTGCTTAAAAGCTCCATTAAAATGCCACTTTATAATATTATTCATAAATTCCTGTCTTTCAGGCTTGCCTGATGGTTGCAGGTTTATGACATCTCACATTATCTCTCATTCTTCAAGAGTACCCTAGTAAAAAAAAAGTATGCTAAGTATATTAAATCCTAGCATGCCAAAGCATACTTAAATGTACTTGCAGCA
>JAQMYG010000016.1:3596686-3611328 GCA_030014215.1 Clariallabes teugelsi
GTTAAGTGGGTATTTGTTTTGTCTGGTTATGTTCTGTTTTAGTTTGTTCAGTTATAGTTGGCATTTGGTTTCTGGAGTCTGTACTGTATATTAGTTTGTCTAATCCCTTGTCTGTGTATTAGTTGATTATTGGTTTTGTTTATACAGTAGTATGCTCCAAAGTAAAGCCAACTTCCTTTGTTCATGTTTGTTTGGTTTTGTTATTAAAGGCTTTCTTTTACACCTCGTCCCCCTCTGCGTCTATGCCTCAACTCTTGCCCACAGTCCAACACCTACAGACGTGACAATTACCATTAATAGTATATCTACCATTAATGTTTCTAATGTTCTTATGTTCCACAAGGACAAAAAATTATCCACTTATTGTACTCATAGCCATTTATTTAAACTAAGCCTTATTCTTGTGCATTTTCCTGAAAGAGATGAATGGAATTAGTTCTGTTAGATCATTTGTACGAGCTGAGCATGTACATATATTGTAAAAAAAAAAAAAAAGGCTACGCTTTCTTGAGTTACAAACACAAGCAGCAGATTTTCAACAGGAACATGTCGAGTGCTCTTCATGTAGCCACACCGTGAAGTGATTTATACTTAATAAGATGCTTCCTATTCCATGTTAATAAAGCAGATATTTGTCTTTTCCTACAGCTTGAGTACAAGTCTAGTTATCTTCATCTCACACAATCTCAGTGCTGTTCAGTTATGACCATGGCGGCGTGAAGGTTTTACGACAACGTCACACGTCGTTAATTCGGCTGCCAAGGAACAAAGAGCAACAATCGAGCATCATGCGAATAATTTACAGGAAATATTTGGGTTTATTTCGTCACTGATGTCGTTGATTATAACAGCGGCATTCAGTCTGTTATCGCTGCCCTGTCGTGGCCTCAGCCTTTGTCTGCTCGGCTGTTTCCATATTCCTGAACAAAGCAACGTATCATTCTTAATAAAACGCACACGGGAACGGCCAGGCTGGGGTGTTTTAAATGTCAGTACTTTGGGAGTTTAAACAGCTTCTACGGAGCTATTGGAAATGCAAATAATTAAAAAAAGAAGTGAGCTAAATAAATATATAAAAACAACCTCTTCCACTAATGTACACATTCACGCCTTTGCTCGTGGTGTGAAAAGCCTGGCCTGCTGACAAGGATTCTTTCATAAAAACACTAAGCTTTTTTTCCCTCCGTCTTTCCCATCAATCAGGATGCAATCCTCTCCTTCTTGTGGCTTTATTGCCAGCACTGCTCCACTCCTCAGGAGGAGGAGAGATGATAAAAAGGTAACGACGAGCTGAAAAATACTGATTCCGGTGAATTTTTGGCAGTTTACTGCGTCTGAGACTGAGTTTATTCGACCCTCGACGAGTCAGGCTCGATTGGGTTTGACTTACAATCACAAGTGCATTGCCTTTTTCTCTGTTAGAATAAAAACATCAGGAATAACAAGACACTATTTTAAGAGCATTCTAGCCTTTCCTTTTGGTTGAGGTACGAGAGGAAAAAGAAACTAAAGATTTCGGTTCCGGTGTCTTCTGTAAAGGGTTTTCCTGAAGATAGAGACCATATGGAGATTCTGCACCGCTTCTTGCAAATGAAGAAGTAAAACAAGCAGGACATCATTGCGCAAGCTCTTTCACTTTCTTTCTTTTCTACACAGCTTCCGTCACTGCTGCTGTGGTTAACCCAATATATATAGTTTCTCCCTTAAATTAGATTTGATAATTTTCCCCCCTGAATCCACCTTGTTTTGCTGTGATGTTTGCACCTAGATGTGATTTAGCTGCTTACTCAGGAATCCTCTCATCTAAGATAGCGCTCCCGCAGCTCTGCCTCTGACTCTGGCGATAGCTTTTTCAGCGTTTTTTAACGACGTTCTAGTCAACGCTGATTAAAATGAGAATGTCCGGTTCACTCCAGGAGAAAAAAAAAGGATGCAAGTTGAAAAAAAACAACAGAAGGCATGAAGCGCTTGTTTTAAGTAAACACATCTGTTTTGATTAGATTTCCATTGTGGCATTAGCGTGGCTGATGTATAATGCGCGTGACTTTTTTTTTTGTCTCAGTTTATCTTCGGTTAGTTATTTATTTGTCTTGTTTCCTTTTATTGTGTTGGGGAGACAACAGGACAAAGTAAATTGAAATGAAAAGAGATGGAAGGAGAGGGGAAAGAGGAAGAAGAAAATGAAATAGAGAGAGAGAGCGAGAGAGCTACGACAAAGAAGGCGACATGACGAGAAGCCAATCAGAAGGTACTTGGGGTCCCGTGGGGCGTTCAGTACAGTGGAGTTGAATGTGAAGGCAAGGACACTTCACTCTGCCAAGTAATGATCTAGCAATGGGGGACTCGCTCAACCTGACTACAACACACACACACACACACATGCACACACACACACACACACACATGCACATACACAGGACTCTCTTCTGGGATGTAGTAATATAGAAATATATATTTTTTTATGTGTCCAGATACCAGACATAACGACATTGTTTTCATTGCGATCCATCTGCGAATCCTGATTTTATTGTCAGTCAATCCTCTCATGCCTGTCTGAGATTATCTTAAGTCAGCTGATGATTGTTTCAGGAATTGCCAATAGATCACAAAGGCTATCAAGTTAGACAATTTTCATATTCGTCCCAAAAAAAAAAAAAAATGCAATGGTGGAGAACATAATAAGTGGTGAAATATGCTCCACACAGAGATAGAATAATGATAGAACATATTTTTGTTTTAATGTAATCATTAGAGTCTGTCCATTATCTGAGAACTATAAATTTAATAACCTTTATTTTTGGTTTTGGTTGTAAGCACACCTGGAGAGACACTGGACTGAACAGTGATGGTGATGTTTAAACATTATTATTATTTGAATTATTATTCTTTTGTTAGTAGCTTTATTTTGTTGCACAGGATCTGGTTCTATTAATATATAAAAATTTTTTTTATTTTTTTAAAAACCATTTCAGAGCAATAAGAAAACCTGCATGTTGAAATGTACAAAAAACGAAATAATAAAAGAAAATGTTCACAGAACCTACAAATAAAAATCTTAAGTATTTTTGTGACCTTTTAAAAGCATTGTACTGTAGTATGACATCCAATGTTTCCATAAACTACATCTACAGTACTTATTACCATCATTTCTTTGTTTTAAACTAAATCAAGTAATATACATTAAATTAATTAAATGAAAAATATTTGTTACTGCAACGGGCTGCAAAGTGCCTAAAGACACAGCGACCTCATTTCCCCTCTCGTCTGTTACAACCACTCAGACAAGCATTCAGCCTTATCTGACAACATTCTCAGAACCTACAAATATGTCTTATATTGGAATAAATGCCTTGTTCAAACATTGTAGTATGTTATCCCACAAACTTCCCAGAAATCCCCTAAAACTGAATGGTTCAGACATTCTAGGAATCAAAAATCGTAATCTTTTAACAATGTTCTACCAACCTATTATTGTTAGCTGGGTTTCTGTCTGACTCTGGAGCAGAGCAAGAAACACATATCTCTCTTTGTTGCCTCTCAGGTTCCCTTGTCCATGCTTTCTTTTAAGTTATTAATGTCTTTACTCACAAAACATGAACCGGTAGAATACAATTTATGAGAATAAAACTGTTATTGTTTTTCAGAGCTAATAATTGTCTCTGCTGCTGTTCATGCATGCATGCTTTATATACTTCACAGTACTTTATATACATCAGGAGATCTGTGAAAATGGTTAAGGGTCAGCGGGGACTAATCGGCAAAAAAAAAATCCTTAGTATTGTACCGCAGCATTGTCTCAAAATTACAATGTCTGGTCAGGGGCCATCTGGTCTGGCTGCTACAAAGTGTGTGTGTGTGTGTGTGTGTGTGTGTGTGTGTGTGTGTGTGTGACAGCTATTTCTTGGAATCTTATCACAAAGACGCCTGATGTCAATCTATCACTGGTGAAACAGCATCATTATCTACAGTCTGAAAACCTGAGACAGAGCTCAGAGCACAAGCTTCGGGTCTTACCTGGAGTCACGAACAGACGGGCGGGAAAGGTTATTAAGGAACATCCAAGGGAATGGCGTGGCAGGCCAGGGAGGGAGGAAGGGAGGGAGAGAGAGAGAGAGAGAGAGAGAGAGAAGAGCCCAATTAGTTAATGACAACAAGTACGTAAAATGTGAGAGAACAGAGAAGAACTAATCAGTGTCCGTGCCTCGGGCTGTCTGATTACGCATGCAAATGAGGCTGATTCGGCCAACAACCTTGGTCTGGCCCTTTAAAGGACAGTCTGACGCTCTTTAATAAATTGAATATTAATGGACTGAACATACACAAGGTGAGGAAAAAGTTCAAAACAAAGAGCTGCGACTTGGAAAGTATTTATACATATGGTATGTGTTGTGTTTCCGGTCTATCTGAGTGCTATATAAAGGAATTGTTCCCACCTCACTCTCTGTGACTATCTGTGAATGTAACATGTAGGGCAGGGTTTTTTTTTTTTTTTCCAGAGCATTCCGCAGTGAGCTACTGCGCCCACGCGCTGAAAATAGCCCGACTCTTATGTCCCCAACCGCAACACTTTAACTCGCACACTATGTGCTGAATTTAAGTGTAACACGCTTTATTCCGGTCAGCTGTGTATTACCTGGAAGACACCTAAATTGTCAAGCAGTGCTGCTGTGTAATGAACTCGCCGCTGTGAAAAATGTAACGGCACTTTTCTGAAACCAAAGTAGATTTCTAAATTTAATCTGCTCTCCCCTGCCTAAGCTCCAGCGCTGGGTTTTGCCTCTAGGCCCTCTGCTCTAATCTGTCAGGTTGTTTGTTGAGGACCATGCTTCAGCACTGTGGCCCCTCTTCACCTCTCCATCTCTATAAAACTGTTTCACGACTCATGTTGCGCTAGCAATGACGACATGACCCATCACACACCTTTGAGCAGGGCCTCGCTTTGTTTTCCCAAGTTTATGTTTCTTATTTTACCCCTTTTCCTTCTTTTTCTTAAAAGAAAGAGAATCGCAGGAGGGGGTAAGGCAGGTTATTGAAGTTCTTACAAATAGCATGCAGGCTGAAGAAGAAAAAAAAGGAAAAGAAACCACTTGAGACAGCTCAAGCACATGGTTCACCTCTCCTTTTTCTCTTTTTTTTTTGACTACGGAGTCAGGCAGCAGGCCCGGTGAATAAATGAATGAATTAACATAAGGCTGAAGTCAGCCTCGGGGTCCTGACTGAAAATCCGGAAAAGTCTGTCCCCTCTACAGCCGTTACAGGAAAGCTCACTCTCACACTCACACACACACACACACACACACACACACATACAGATTCAGAGTTATTATTGCTCACACACTTAAAAAGATTTATGCCCTACATCAAGCCATTTGCAATTCAAGAGTTTAAAATTTTGTTGGCTGGAGAAAAGATCTATCACACCGTGAAGAAGAACGAGAGTAACAGAGAACCCTGGCTACAGAGAGAGAGAGAGAGAGTGAGAGGTCATGCAGAAATCAGTGTTTTTCTAGAATAATCTTTAATTTATCCACAGTGCATGTACAGTGATAAAAGGAAGAGAAATCAAGGCGCATTTATAAACAATACTTTTGCATGGGTTCTTTGTATGGCTTTTAGGTTTCTGTAATTGGGTTCTTACATGAAACGTTTAAGGGAGACTGAATGCCCAACAAGTGAAGTTGTTTTCTTAAGCTAAACAGATGTATGATCGTTGCATGAGGCCTTGAGATGAACTGGAATCTAATGTTCCCCAACTTTTTCCTCACTTCGCAAAACCTATTTCTTCTACTAGTCATATCCTTCTGCCATTTGAGCACAATAATATCCCAAAACCTGAACAGATGACGCCTGCTCTGCTGCTTCCTTTTTAGCATCAACCGGATAGCATAGAAAGAAGTACAGTACTTCTCAGCAGTTACACTAGCAGGATTTTATAGCTGATCGTCAGAGGCAGTGGATATTTAAGATGGCTTCCCAAGCTCATGACTAATAAACAGCTATTAACGGGAGTTATACTGTAAATGCCGGTTTGAGGTTTGATGTGAAAATGTTTACCCGTATCCTTGTGAATGGCAGACAGCTACTATTTTAATCACAAGCACATAAGTGGGAACCCAGTGAAAGCTCAAGTACAGATGTATGATCTGTACTTGCATGAATTATTTGTGTATTTCTGAACGCTGCAGTGATTGTGTGCTGAATTTGCTGGTATCCTGCATCTGACCTGATGTTTTAAAACATTTACACATTCTCTATAGTGGTTATCTCACACACACACACACACACACACACACACACACACACACACACACACACACACACACTACAGGCAAATTGGAAACACTAATTAACCTAATCTGCATATCTCTGGATGGCGGGAGGAAACCGGAGTATCTGGGGGAAACCTGCCAACCACGTCACGCAAACTCCACACACGCAGCGACTCGAGGTGGAAATCAAACCCTCGATCCTGGAAGTGTGAGGCCACACTGCTAACGACTACAGCCCGCTATTAAATACTGGCATGTAAATGTGAATTTTTTTAATATGTGTTTTTGTTTCAGCATTCGGCTTATTTTTTTCTGCATGGGCGCATCATCAGTCCTGCATGCTGTACTGAAGTCAGAACTTATTCTCACCTCACATCCATCATCCTCTAAACCAATAAGCACACCAATCAGGGGGTTAAATCTCATCCTCGCACTGTTAGCTAACTCACATCCTCTTTCACAAGACCTTTACTGCAACTGCAGTATTATATATTAACCATGCAATCAGCTCTATAAATATTGGCACCCTTGATAAAGACAGGCAAATCTGGTTCCATAAGAATCTTACAGAATCTTAAGACCTTTTTGTTCAATCAAACATATTCTAAGAACAGAACGTATTCTTAGCACTTATTAACAGCTTCGGATATGAATGAATTTTATCAGCACCCTGAAAAGCCTGGGGTAATTGCACATACGCTACAGATGCACTGGATTAGAGATCATCTTGAAAAACAACAGAGTATATTCCTTTAAGGAGATGTGTCATGGCACTATTTCAGGAAACGAGTCCTACTGTTCAGAGACCCCTGCTGTCTACCCGCAGCTGATTCTCAGCAAGAGCGAGAGATGGAGGAAAAGCCGAGCTATCTGTCCTCATCCCTTTCTCATGCTCTGTTTCTTTTCCCATTCATGAGATGTAGATTGATGCAAAAATGAGACTTTAAAGCTCTAGCAAATTGGGCTTCTTTGTCATAATACCTATAAATACGTTGTGTCAGGAAAACCTTGCCCTGTCACTAGATTTGGGTTTGGCCATCAGAGCAAAATGACGTCTTGGTTTATCGATCAGAGAATGGATATCAGAGCATGTTAGCGGGCATGTATTTTCACGCCACGCTAATCGTACATGCACGCCAAGTATGCTAGTAAATATAAGTACACAATCGACAAACAAGCAGCTTTACAAGATGATTGCGAAGACAATAACCCAAAAACAATAATAGGGTACCTTTGCAACCCCACCCCATCATCACATCACACACTAAGAATGAGAGAATATTTTTAAAAAGCTTTTTGACTGTTTGTCTTTGCTCTTCGTTCACTTGATTGCCAGCCAACGTCTTACCCTCTTTCTCTCATGCTCGCTCTCTGTCTCCCTCTCCCTCTCTCTCCTTCTCTCAGACTTATAAGAACAACCAGAGGGAGTTTGAGGTCAGAGTCTGATAAAGTTCAGCTGAATTTTAAGAACCCTGTAAACATGCATTAAATTTCCTCTCATAACCTGCTCTCTCAATGCTCTCAGGAGAAACGCTCAGCTTTTGCTCCAATTTGTTGCAAGGCTTACTCCATGCTTCAGCGTTATTACTCGAGTGCCTGGTGGAGCTGGTGGGGGAGAGAAAAGTATGCATTTAAGCTTTCCTATTTAAGCGAAAGTCACCATAAGCACGCTAACACTTGCAGCATCAATCCTCTGAAACATAGTACAATAATTCTTCTCAACTTTTCATAATAATAATAATAATAATATTAAAACATTATGTAATCATTAATACAGAATATGACATAATCATTCATTATAATTCATTTTATCATGATGTGTCCTTGTTTACTTCCGCCCATATGATGATGTTCATGTCATTAATTATGTATGGCCTTGGGTACATGTATGGACATCTCCCCATGAGATGAGAATAAATACTGGATGTTTTTACCTCTCATGTTTGGACTAGATTACCCAGGCTGACTCTGACTCTGTGCTTGCTGAGCTCTGGCTCTGCTCTGGGTCTCCTGTTTCTTCATCTGGTCAGTTATCCAGAAAGGTTTACAGCAAGAGATATAATTCAAGTGTGGCTCGTGTCTCTTGAATAATTTAACTATAAGATGCCTGTGTGTGTCGTAAATGTGAGTTATACTATAGACCTTTTGCACCTGTCTGCCATGGCCCCGCCCACTTCTGGACATTTACCGGTTTGCATTGAAAAAAAGAAATGAGAAGAAATACATTCAAAACCAGCCACAGAAGCACTTTCAGCAAGAAAACACATATTTAACAGCACACTGTCTCCTTCTAAGTCATTCTGAAAACGTAAGCTAAAATGCTAACAACCTTCTAACACAAGGCTGAATCCCAAATCCCTCCTAACCCCTGATCAACTTGGTGTGTGGTACAAGGGATTGCATAACCTTTAATAAAACCTCTGCAAAGGAATGTCCTTATTACCTTCTTCATCCTTTTTTCTCTTCTAAATAAGTTACGAATTCCGTCACAACAGAACAGAACCTGTCAATTGCTAGGTTACTCTCTTATCTGTGTGATGACAAAGGATCAAGTAATCATAACGTAAACTTTCTGTTACTTTTTTTTGGCTCCAAAATACACCTCAAACATAATTAGTAATGAAAATACATGTCAATCTAATGTACACTGTTGTGACAGGCGTCATGTTGGTCACGTGACTGCAAAAGGTCTATATGATGACTTACATGGCGTGAACATGATTTAAAAAGGGTTGTGACATACTGTACATGTGTGTTCCTGATTCTAAAACCATTATCTGCCATCCTAACTGACCCAAACAGAAGTAAAGCAGAAGTAGAAATACAGTAACCATATCACAGCCGGTCTGATGTGTCTGGTGTGTAGTGCACCAGCTTGTGGCATTGAAACACATTTTATTTAGTGAACTCTGATGATCACAAAGAGTAAACGTACAGTGGAACCTTGGATTACGAGCATAATTTCATTCTGGAAGTCGGCTCATATTACAAAATACTCGTAAACCAAAGCGAATTTTCCCATAAGAAATAATGGAAAGTCTAATTATTCGTTCCACTACCCCAAAAAATAAATACATAAAAATAATTAACACAAGATATAAAGTAAAAATAAAACAAATTAACCTGCACTTTACCTTTAAACAAAGTAAAAATAAATCCCGACAGATAAGTGTTTCCGTTTGTGCGCGCAGGAGCTGTGTGTGTGTGTGTGTGTGTGTGTGAATCTAAAGTAAGCTCCCCTCTCCCCCTTCTCGCCTTACACAGTTACTCTTTCTCCACTCTTTTCACACACACACACGCGCGCACACACCATGGAAACACTGTTTTATCGGAAAAATAAACAAGAAATCTCTCTAATGACACTGCTGTAAAGTAAAAATAAAACAAATTAACCAGCACTTTACCTTTGAAAATAATCGCGACAGAGCAGTGTTTCTGTGTAGAGCAGAGAGAAAGTGTGTGTGTGTGTGTGTGTGTCTGTGAAGGCAAAAGTAGGAGGGGTCTGGGTGTGTGTGTGTGTATGGCACGGTGTCCAATGACGCGCGCTCACACAGACACAAAGAGCAGGCTGACCCTTGAGCAGAGAGAGAACATGGATTTTTAACCTCTCTAATGAGACTTGCTTTTGCTTTACACGTGCGCTGTACACACACGTATACTGACACCAAATAAAATCTGTTTTACGCGCACACACAAGGTCACAATGTTATAGTAAACAGTACACGCGCGCGGATGTTGATTATAGTAGTAAGAGATGCACACTAAGACCCAGCAGGGAAGACGATTACCCACAATTCTGCAGCGCAAGAGAGAGAAAAACCGTTGCCATTGGTTGTGATCATGTGACGCTCGGCGTGGATGTTCGTTTTCCAAGTCAAAATTAATTTAAAATCTTTGCTCATCTTGCAGAACACTCGCAAACCTGCGTTACTCACAATCCGAGGTTTCGCTGTATCTACCGGTGATTTAATGAAAGTCAATAAGGAGCTTGGTCAAGAAACTAGCTCAGAACCTTGCATGATTGTTTTTATTCCACAGTGCATTTAAGTTCTCTAATCTGATTTGTCCAGACATGTGTCTGTATATTCAGTATATTCTTTATATTCAGTTTCAGCTGGAAATTGGAAATTGGCTGCAATATACAGTGCCATAAAAAAGTGTTTGGCCCTTTCTGACTTTTATTTTTTTGCAATCCTTTCCAGACCTTTGGTCCTCATCTGTTCTTGAATTTCTTTAGATCGTTTTGCTTTTTTAAAAAAATTAAAAAAATTAAAAACAGGACAAATACTTAATTTGTACTATTTAACTAAAAAACACACAAATAGTTTTTAAGGTTAAATATTTCTGCTATTTTGACCAACCAAGTCAAACGTGGACCTTGAGTGCAACTGTAACAGCGTTGAACGCTCTAACGTAGAACAAGCACAATGACCATCCAAACCACTCCAAGCCCATCCGCGTGCTGGAATAACATTTCCCTTGCACCAGTTTGGGATTCATGGCGAGTGGTTGGGGGTCTTGGACGGGCTCGTTATAATCAGACAGCTTGTGTGGCTTCGCCAGCTGCATGTACACCAGCAGCAGGACCAAAGCAAACACAGACAACCGGAGGCAGCTGATGAGCGAAGCTACTCGCTTGTTAGCTCTTGATTGGCCGCCACGCCCACTCTCTGAAGACGAGCCAAAGCAACTTTTCAAATCCCGACACACACACACACACACACACACACACAGATGCACTCTCACACAGCTTTTCGCTCTCGCTTTCCTCTTTGCTGATTGAAGAGTGTGAGAGGGAAAAAAAAAACGTTCATGCGTCCCTCAAGTGTCACTTCTCTCTTCTGTACCAGAGCTGAATTGTGTATATATTTTGACATGTGCTATAATCTTGTCAAACTGGGTGCTTTGATGTCAAAATGTGTGTGACTTATGCTAACACGTCCATTCCTTACACAGATATACTGTAATTCACATCACTATCGTTTTTTTTTTTTTTATCTTTTTGATACTCGTAATCTGTCATAAAAGAAAAAGTTAGCAAGTGATCATGCAGATAAAAATTTGCCATCAGGACATCCTGCAACTTACTTCAACAGATCTTTAAATGGAGATAAAGGCAACAATTTTAACCCTGAACCATGAAACACCTAGTGGCCTTGAATAATTTTCTCCGTGAAAAAAAAAAAAAAGTAGAGGAGAACTTCCGTGCATGCTGTGTCTTTACTGCTATGCATGTCATGATGTTAATCGGTGCTTTGAGCTAAAATAAGGTACCAGGTTACCAGGAGGTTTTGGAGAACACAGTAACCTCCATCTCCATAAGCATCTTTATTAAGGTCATTTTAATCTCTATGCTAAGGATGCCTTGCTAACAAGAAAGCAATCCTAGCACACAGAAAGAAAAAAAACATACACATACATTACTCTTTTTGCAATCGATAATGCAAAAAAAAAAAAGATATATATAAATGATAATATATTTTTGCATTAAATTTTATCCACTCAGTCGTTTTAGACTAACCGATCATGTGATAGCTTTGGGCTGCGTGCTGGTTATGGGGCGAGAGATTGTGGAGAGAAGAAGCGGTAAAGTTTTTCCCCTAGTAATAAAAACAGTAATTGTGTGTGAATGTGTGTGCTGCTTTATAATGAGCACTTTCTCCGTTCCGTTTACCAGTTGAACAGAGCGAATTGCCTTCTATTGCTATTGGCTTAAAAGTCATCAAAAGAAAGTTGAATCCTCTTTCATATCTCATGTCTTGCCTGAATATTTTTCACGTTTGCTCTGTTTCAGGTGAAAATTCTCCCAGATCTGGCACTAAACCATGGATACTGACATCACTGTGTCTGTTCGTATTCCAGCCCTCTGCTTATCCTCGTTCGAGTCAGCCTTAGCTCACGGCGTGTCCCAAGACCGGTATGCATTTTTGATTAAGTGGTGTGTAATATTAATTGTGTTATGGTGCGCATGAATCTCTGTAAGCGCGCTGGTGCTCTGCAGGGCACGTCGAAATAAGGCTTGCTCTCGTCTGACTTATTCTCTTTTAACCTCCGCCTTGCTCGCTCTCTCCTTCTTTCTTAGCCTCCAGAGGCAGACGAGAGGAAAGAAATAAACCCCATCCCACCCCAAAGTGTGGTTTACTAGGGTTATTAGAGGGAAGCAAACAGAAAATAAAAGCAAATCATTGTCAGTGATGTACTGTAATGTCTGCACTCTATAGGGTGAGCTATAGCTTTACCCTTGCCAGGGGCTGTGCTGCTGCTGCCTGCTGGATTTTTCTCTCAGCTGAGTTCATTAACACCAACACACAAGGCAGGAAAATATATACACAATATACACAGTGTTCAAGTCAAACTGGGACTTGTGACGACATTTCTGTTAAACGAAGGTGTAGTAACGTTTTACCTTCAAGCGCAGTACGGAGATGAGACTCTTAGCTCATTTGAATGGTGCAAATTTTTAAAAAGTTTTAAAGAAGTCCATGTGGCCGTGAATGACGATGCCAGTCGGGGGGCTCAGAGCCCGCTGCTGTTGTTCCCGTGAACATTCAGTGGGTGGAACGCCTGATCCATGAAACTCTCGTGGAAGAGACACATCTGTCTGTGGGAACTGTACACACAATCATTCACCAACACCACTTGCATGTTACAGGAGCTTGGCTGGGTGTTATTTCATACAGTCCTGACCTTGCTCCAAGTCATTTCCACATGTTAAAGGAGAGGTTTCTTCTGCCTCGTCTAACTTTCTACCTTGATGGTGTCCGAGCACTAGTGAAACTCTGGAATAATAGCGTTAGTGTAGCTGGGGATTATATAGAGAAATAGAGGTACTGTAGTTTTTACTCTCAGAACTGTGTTCTGTTATTCTGCACAAGTCCCGCTTCGACTTGAACGCCTTGTTGTTGTATATATGTACAAAACGTTGAATTAGAAGGTGTGTCCAAATGTTTGACAGGTACTATATAGAGTATGTAGAATATACTTCATGACTGTCAGTGACGACTCATCTCAGCGGCGTGAGGCTTTAGAGTCTTGACCTGCGTTGTACATCATTAACAGCACCATTACTGGATTCCTCCTCCGAGTTCAAATTCGAGCGCACGGCTTAACGACGTCCTAATTAACGACATTATGCATATTTACATATATGCAAATAATCTGGTTTGATGGAGCCGTTATAAGTAAAAACATACACTAATTGCCTCGTCTAAATGACTACATGAAGCGTTTATTCCTAGTTTTGATAAGCCATTGTCTTCGTCTGAAATGAGGGAAGAGCGAGAGGCTAATTGTTGCTTTTTTTTTGAATAATGAAACTTCCAGTAAATTGTGTTTGTTGGAAGGGAATATTGGATGTTAAACTGATGCTAATTAACACATCACTAAATTATGTGTAAATTCCTTTTAGATTTTATCCAGGGAGAAAATAAAAAAACAAATGTTTGATAGAGTTCCCCAAGCAAACACATCATGGACATCTAAGTTAGAAACGAAGTATAGAGTTGGACTCTATGTATAAAGAGTTCATTTTCACATTAAAATGTCCTCCAGCATCCTGAGCAGATGAGGCTAACTGAAGATGTGTCTTACGTATCGTTTAGTAACAGAAGAAATTCTCTCTGTACAACCGGAATCTTCCTCTAGACACTCTGCAGTACTAAAACCAGCGTTTCATGCCTCTGACACACTCGGTGTGTTTGTGTGTGAGCTATATACAGTAAGAAGCAGAGGATGGATTGAAACAGACAGAGGTGAAGAGTAGAGAAGAACGACAGTAAGAAAAATAGACTAGGGGCCTGAAGAGAGAGAGAGAGAGAGAGAGAGAGAGAGAGAGAGTCTTCTTCTGCCTTCAGTCTGCACTTTCTCTCACAGAACAAATGTCAGAAAAAAAAAGCAGTCAAGGTCAGGCCACAAGTCGCAAGGTTAAAGAAAATAACGTGAAAGAGGAGGAGAGAGAATGAGGGGGCAGTGAGAGAGATAGAGGTAGGGAGAGATGTATAGAGGAATAGAGAAAGATAGAAAGAGAGAGTGAGGTTGATAGACTGAGAAATGGGAATCAAAGACAGAGAGACTGAGGTAGAGATGGAGATAAATAGACAAAGAGAGTCAGCCTGAGAGAGAGAGAGAGAGAGAGAGAGAGAGAGAGAGAGAGAGAGAGACAGAGGTGATACAGAAAAAGAGACAGACAGCGAGAGAGATAAAAAGATGACAGAGAAAGGGAAGACAGAGAAAGAGAGACAGGTTGGAAAAAACTGAGAGAGAGAAAGAGAGAGAGAGAGAGAGAGAGAGAGAGAGAGAGAGAGAGAGAGGTGATATAGACAGACAGACAGGAAGGAAGAAAGATATGTAAAAGTGAAATAAACTGCAAGAGAG
>JAQMYG010000016.1:3615828-3627037 GCA_030014215.1 Clariallabes teugelsi
GCTGACGTCACGCGGTTCGGAGGAAACACGTGATAGTCTTCGGCCCTCCCGACTGAGTGGTAGTGGTAGCCTTAATGGGGGAGCCCCCTAGTGACGGGGAGGAACTGGCCACGACTAAATTGGGGAGAAAATTGGAAATACCCCCAAAAAATAAAAATAAATAAATAAATAAATAAATAAAAGGTAACTACTGTACATATGGGCTTCATAGCCCGTTCATTACCCATTTATTCACTACGCCTACTGTATGCCAACATTAGGAGCAATCTTGATGCTCCTAAACTAAAGTAACAGGACATTTTCCACTCATTAAGCGGAAGAGCTATTCCTGCACTAAAGAGTCATATTACATGAGAACAGTGTAATGTAATGTAATTCTTTCCTCATGTAATCACCCTCATAAATAGCTAATCAGGACCTGCTGTAGAAACATCAACATGGGTGTTACACAAATATGTTACACCTGACTCACACCTTCAAATGCTAATGTATTGTACTGTATGAACAGTCATACATCACAACTCCATTTCTATTTCTGATGCAGTGTTACATACATACTCACACTTTATGTCATATTGTTGATTTATTTACATTCTCTGAATATTATCTTTACTTAATCTGTATACTGTGTGTATGTCGTATATTTCCTGTCTTTAAATACATCGTGCATTGTCTGTATTAATTTCCTTGTGTGTGTGTGTGTGTTAATAACTCTGATTCTTATAATGATTATGAATGTAGTGGTTATGAAGGTCTTATGAAGCCCTATATAAATACCCTATGTAATTACACAGTTGCCAGATAAGTCTTTATGTTAAAAAAATGTGATTTACATATATTTATATCATACAGTATGTTCCTAAATGGCGTAACAGAAGCCTTAACTCAAAAGCTCTGTATGGTTAAACCAGCTCTGTATTTAACCAGCTCAGGCAAGGTTAGACATCATTTTAAACCATTCCTGTATAATTTTTGTCATAAATATATTTCTTCAAACCTGGGATGTCAGAGTACTTCCTGTCATTTGGGCTGCTTGCCAGAATCCAACTACAGCGACATCTGGTGGGTTTTCTCACACCACTGCACGTATTTTGCTATGAAACAAAAAAATCCTGCGTAGGAATTCTTAATCTCTTCTGTCTCTGCTTATTCAGCCTTTTTACCATTATGCGCTTTGGTGCTTTTTTTTTTTCTACAGTACATGAACATCATTACACAATGTCCTTGCCTGTTTCCAGCTATATGTCTCTTTCCTTTCGACTTGCGTGCCAACTCGTAGGCAATCTGGAGAGCGAGCTCCTATTACTGCTCGTTCCTTTTCTCTCCGTAAGTCCTCTCATTTTGGTTTAATGGTTCAGCTTGCTTGTGTCACTCATTCTCCCTGTGGACTCTTCTCACTTGGACACACACACACACACATACACACACACACACACACACACACACACACACACATATACACACACAAAAAAAAGCATGGATGCTAGGATTGAATACACCGTTTAAGAGCACCAACCTGAGACAAGATTAAACAGAAGGACTGCCTTTCTCTAGATCCCATCATCCCCCCTTCCTCTCCTCGATGCTCAGTAATGGGAGAGAGCTAACCCAATTAGCTGCAAAGGACTAATACACGGCTAAAGGCTAAAGCAAGAGCGGCCAGCGCATTAATGTCAGAAAAGGCCCCATGAGACGTGGTTGTCTCAAACTTGAAGCTTACTTGCAGTTTTTTAAATTTTATCGCTTCGTTTATCTGGATCTCCGGCCCTCCTACGTAACTTTTAACAAATAACCATTGACCACTAGGTTGCAAGGGGGTGGTATATTTTCAACTCTCAGACAAATGAGGAGACATAATAAAAAAGGGAGGTGGAGAAAGAGAAAAAGAGAGAGAAGGAGATAGAGAGTTTGAAAGGGAGAAGCCATGGTGGCAGATGACCTTTAGATGAAGAGGTCATCTCTCTCTCATACTTGTCTTTTTCACTAAAGTCCACGTGGATCCTTATGGAACACTGTAACGTAGCCGCTTGTTTCGTTCGGTGTTTGTCAGTTTTCAATAACCAATAACCCTCCGTGCCGTGCAAAATCCCAGCGTATATCTCCTGTTTATGAGAACCACGCTCTCGAGTGACTCACCCCCTCTCACACCTCCGAAAAAAAAGCAATAGTCTCCAGGCTTTATATTTAATCCACCCTCCCCTAGTCGTCTCTAATCATAAATCTAAGTCACAGAGCACAGTGGGCCGACACCACTAATTGATATTGCTTTCACTGCAGTATAAAGCTCATCTTGGCAGGGTGCTCCAGAGCTAGGCATCATGGTAAGCGCTCAAGCCCTTTTGTGAAGAGTACTTAAAAAAAAAAGAAAGGGAAAGAAATCGAGGATGTGAGACGGCAGGTGCATCGTTAATGCTTCTACTGGGTCTTTGTTAATTATGTCCTAAAATCTGGAATTAACAAAAGCCAGAACAAAGAGCAAGACATATTCTTTTTCAAAATTTGTTCACAACACTTCAGTTTCCCTCAGTACGTAGCACACCTGTTATTTGACATATTGATAATCGAGGGACAATTCGCAATCATTTTTAAAGTCAACAATTTATAACCTGCGACTAGGAAACACCTCATTAAGTTAGAATTTCAATTTGACTCACTCACTCACTCGTCCTCTATACTGCTTGTATGCAGGGTCGCAGGGGCCTGGAGCCTATCCCCGGAGACTTAGGGCATGAGCCAGGGTACACCCTGGACAGGGTGCCATCTGTCGCAGGGCACACACTCACTCATTCACACACTACAGTAAATTTATGAATGCAAAAATAATCTGCATGTCTTTCCTCCGGAAAAACCCAACAAGCACGGGGAGAACATGCACACAGAAGTGGGAATAGAACCTGGCCGGCAATCGAACCCGGACCCTGGAGTTGCACGGCGACAGTGCTAACCACTAAGCCACCGTGCTACCCAATTCAATCTAATTAAATTAAATAAAATTTTATTTAGCACTTTTAACAATGGGCATTGTCGCAATGCATTTTTGCAGAATCCAAAAAAAAAAAAAGTGAACAAACTTATAATTATCACTTTGTCCCAGATGAGCAAGCCAAAGTTGACGGTGGCAGGGAAACCCTTCCTGAGATGACCATAGGACAAAACCTTCCATCCATCCTCATTTGAGTGATATCAGATCTACAGTCATACCGTGTTTTTGGAAGCTGGAAGTTCAGTATAACAGGACAGGTGTTTTAGTAAAAACAATAAGTTTTGTTATTGGAAGCTCATGTACAAAACTGTTAGTGGGAATTTCAGTCCTGGTCTATTAAGCGGCCGCAGTCACCAGTCAGCAGAAAACAGCTGTCTGCATCAGTTGAGTCGAAGACCATCTTTATGGTCAAGTGGAACCATCCCCAGCCAATGGAGACAGAGACCTCCAACCAAGACAGAGACGGCCATGCGACAAGAACTCAGAAGCGGGGCACCAGGATGTGTCAGACAGGTCCGGAGGGCAGAAGGAGTCGGGATTGCTGGCAACTCAAAAGTGCCATGTGTAGCTCGACAGAGAGAGAGAGAGAGAGAGAGAGATTTCTACTCTCAACCCCTGAGCAAGAGATATCAAAATCAAAATGGTGGCTACACTTCTGATCTTTAAAGAGTTATACTGTATCTGCGTTAGGTCCATCAACACAGAGACTAGAGATGTACCAATCGATCGGCCCTTGACCAAAATCAGACGGTTCTCAGCTTGATTGGCTACGACCAGTAATCTGCCAATTAGACTCAGATACGACTGTGTCTTTGCTGATTGCACATGCGCTCCTGAGTCGTGCAACAGTGCTCACAATTTTGAATCCCATTCCAGTCATCTGTAGCCAGAAGCTCTCAGGAGGCAGCGTGCACCCTTACGTGCACCTGTACTTTATTCCCACCTCCTGACTGTGCGTTGCAGCAATTTAAGAAGTTCATGTCTCAGAGGAAACATCCCTTCACCCTCCCTGTTCATTTTTATTTTTTGGATTTTATTTATTTTGAGCAGTTACCTGGAGAAAGTCCTGTAACCTTGTGCAGTTTTGAAAAAAAAGTTACTTAATGTTCCATGCTTTATTATAGACATATAACTGAATTTTTCATTAAAGCTACAAAAATAGGAAAAAGAAAATCGGAATCAGCCAAAATCGGTATTGGCAGGCCAGACTTCATCTCTAATCCAGACATATGTGCTCGTTAAAACTATGACACTGATGAAAACATTTCACTGTTCTGAGGAGAAAAATGCACATCATTCTTACAGTTAGCTGACTAGCTTGTTTCTAACATGGAACGGACATGGAGGAGTCCACGTTTTATTTTTCGCTTTGTAGCTCGAGGGCATGGAGGCCAAACACGCAGTTATTGTGAGCTCAGAGATTCACACTTAAGCAAGGTTCAGACCTGGAAACAGGTGCCTGTCCAATGTCCAAATGCTTGTCCAATCTCCCTTAAAGAAACTTTTTTTTACACTGCCAACATTTTTATACTAATATATCTTTTTTTCTGAATATAGCTAGCTGATCTCAGAAACAGTTTATACTTTCTTAGATTGATTGATTGATTGATTGAATTTCATGTTAATTAACTCAAAATGTTGTCCTTGAGAAAAAATGAAGATGCTGAGTAAGTGATCTTTCAAATTGTAAAAACAAGTTGAGACGAGAACACCGATCAAAAGATTGTTAATATGAGATAGAGAAAAGGGGCAGGGCTTCCATGGACTAAGCTACTATGGAACAGTTTAAATTACATTCCAGATTCATATGTAAATTGGAGAAGATGCCATGCTTAATGGTTAGCGGAAGATGGACTGCTGGCTTGATGTATTTCGGGTTCTCCGATTAAAAAACCCGGTTCTCAAACACAGTATACATGAAGGTTTTTAATTAAAAGGAGTTATTTAGCGTAATACGAGTGCAGCACAGCCAACTGTTATATTATATAAAGTCAGTAGGAAGGACAGAGTGGTTGTTGTTAGGTTATTAGTAATCGCGGTGACGGGAGTCTCTCAACTTAAAGCAACAGCGTAGTAAGTGATAAGTTAGCATGCTTACATCTTTGACTGAGCCAGCTACATCAATTCAACAAAACACAAATGTGGGCTACTGGTTAAGCAGGGCTGTTTTCCTGAGCACATAACAGCACAGACATCTCTTAAACCCAGCACAGGTTTTGTCAGGGTTTCTCCTCTGTCAGCCTGAATGTGAGTGTGAATGTGAGTTAACCGAAGTGGGTGGCTGCCTATATTATGCGAGAGAGAAAAAGCCTAAAGGTTTGTGTTTACAACAAGGGGAAAAAAACAGTAAGTTGCAGAAATGTCTGCAGGCAGAATGAGAACGTTCGCGCGCTTTCGCTAACAGCGGGATGCCACGGTGCCTCCCCCTGCAAACCCCCACCCCATCCGTGCATCTTAGCTCTGACAGAAATAAACAGTCAGCGCATCTTTTAATAGTCCTGACACATAAATGCTCGTAACCATAATCCTTCTTAAATGTTTATATCCACGTCAGCACTTACAAAATCCCCAGCACCCACCCAGAGACTAATTAATTACTGTAATGATTTCGATATTTAATCCTGGTCGAGGTCATACGTGATGGATGCATGAGAAAAGTACACAAATAGAAACGGCACTTTACAGTAATGTAAAAAAAAAAATCCCTATGTAGCGACTATAGATGATAAAGAGTGTTGTTAAGTCAAAATTTTAATTTCAAGAAATACTTAAGACTTCAATAATATAAATATAATAGGCATCATCTCTCTTAGTCATAGGATGGACTATAAATTCGTTTACATCTATTTAAATGCATCATAACATCATGACTTTTATTTTTTGACCTGTTAGTGATGCTACAAGCTACATATTTTGGATTTCATATTACTAAATATTAGGACATTCCAAGGAAAACTCCTCCACATGAATGTAAAGCTACAGTAGGCTTAAAACAGCAAGCTTTAGCAGTCAAGCGTAATTTTGCAATTTATTAAAAGAAGAAGTCATTAAAACACGGTGGAGCATGACCATAACCGCCGTTTATGTATTCCATTCATAGCTGCGCAGGATAATAAAAAAATGCCTGGATTAGCAATCAAAATCTGGACTCTAAAAGCTTTAAAGATGACATGACCTGGTGATATTTTGTCATTAAGAAAAGCCCAGTCGAAATAGTGTACTGTATGTAAATCATAAACGTACACTAGACTGCTACAATAATGTCACAGAAATAAAAAAGCGAATAATGTTTTATTGTAGAATGCAACAAGTAGTGAACTATTTTAACACAAAACCCAATATTAATTCAGGGAAATCCCTGGAGGCTGTGCTAACAACTTCGTAGATTTGCTATACTTTAAGTACGAGATCCCAAATTTTTTAAAGTAAGCTCAGAACGTCATTTCAAAGTAGAATCCACTCGCGTCCAGGACGCATGCTCACTTTCGAGAATAATCATGGAAATTAGATGACACCTGCATGTAATTAATCCAATGCCGAACTGTGATACACAAGTTTGTGCACGTGGAGACGTCTCCTGCTGTTTATGGCTATACGTCATGTATAGCGGAGGTCCTGGCAGGACGAAGAGACGCTGAAAGAGCAAATGGATGGCTTGTTATTGAATCAATGTCCCTGGCAGGTCTGCGCTAACACTTCACCAAGGGGTCATTCTTTCTGTTTAACAGAACAGCGAGGTGCACGCACCGTCTTTCTTTTTCCTCATTCAGGCTGGTGCTGTGAGATGACGGTTAATGCCTGCGCTCACGACAGAGTGCTGCTGTTATGGAGAAAATGCATAAGGAAGTGCCCTCCGGCACATGGCTAGGGTCAGCTGTTCCCTAGATACGGAGCAGACTTCACTTCAGTGTTTCCATAACAACGCCATGTTGCCATGAACACCTTGCGAGTGACTAATTAGGCACACTTGTTTAGCTCGGCAATCGTTTCATCCAGGATTATTTAAAAGAAACGCAATATTTTCTTACTTACATGTCACTAATTTTAGATTATAAATTCACAGATGCTACGTTCTTCCTCTGTACCTGATTATTTAGTCTAATTAAACTAAACAGCATGTAAATGTGACACGGTAATTAGCAAAATGCTCTCAGGCCCAAATGAGTAACATACTGTAGCAATAAGACCCTAGAGGCGATCATGTCCTTATTTTGGTGAAGAGCTAAAATAGTTGTGTACTATAATAACCACCAACACCACTTAGTGCTTAGCTAACATATGCTTTATTCTTGGTGCAAATGCCCAAAGCACACTTGTCCTTGTGGAATTTAATAGGAGGATTTTTTTTATTATTATTATTTTGGTGCTTAAAGGCTACATCAGGCATGACAGCTGCTAGATAGATGGCTAGATAGAAAGAAAGAAACAGAGTCAGAGGAATTTCAGCACTACAGACAGGCTGGAACAGTGGGAACTCGCTGTATGCAAAGCAAACACTGCAATGCCATGGAGGCCTACTGTCAAAACACACGGGGATATTCAAATGAGCCGAAATGACTGCTGCGCTGAAAGAAGACACCGTGTGCCACTGTGTGAGGCCCTGAGCTGACTATAAAGCAATGCAAACAGTGGAGAGAGAGAGCGCTGCAGGGAGGGAGGGAGAGAGAGAGAGAGAGAGAGAGAGAGACCAGAAGGAGAGTGGCAATGATCAGGAAACTTCTGTTAGCAGACAAAAATGAGTGTCTGCATTCTGTTGAGTCCTACACGGCTGGAGGGAGAGTGACAGTCTTGTGAGAAAGCATCATGCTCTCTGAATTAAATGAGTTCGGGGCACACAGCTGGTGCAGTCTTTTCCACTTTCTCTGCCTATTTCTCTTACTCAGCCAGGACCTTTTCTCAGACTGAATTCTCCATGGTCTCTGCACTTATTTTCACAAGTCAAACACAAAAAAAATACCATAAAAAGAAAACACAAACATACAATGCAAACAAACGCCGTGTAAGAAATGTGGTATGATGCGTTACTACCCCGAAGTGGATTATTGCTGTAACAGCACGGCAAACCACAGCGATCTCGCCAAGATTACTGTTTCATTTATTAATGAAAGAAGTGTCATGAATTTAACAGTTTATATTTAAGATTTAATGTTATGAAACATCCATGATGCAAGTTAGTTCCCCCAAATGAGGATGGGTTCGCTGTTGAGTCTGGTTACTCTCAAGATTTCTTCCTATTACCATCTCAGGAAGTTTTTCCTTGCCAGTGTCGCCGTCGTCCTCGACTTGCTCATCAGGGACAATCTTATCATTTTGATTCATACACGTTCACATCTCATTCAAACTTAAATAATTCTTTTGATTGTGTAAAGCTGCTTTGCGACAATGTCAATTGTTAAAAGCACTATACAAATAAATTCAATTTTATTTAATTGAAGTTAGTCCCAATTATCTCTTCTTTCTTCCATTCTTCCTTGCTGTATCACTCACACAACATTGCAGCTTGTTACTTTAAAAAAAAAACATAACTGATACAAAGCACTGACACTGGAGACTCCGTCCAGAAATATGTAAAAAAATAAATAAATAATAATCACCACGTTACATTAACACGTTCATCTACACCATTGATGCTGCAAAGTCAAATATGATTGGTAAGAATGTGTTGAGTAATAAGTGAATAATCTAATTTATGTTAATAATATAATTATATTATATTGATATATTGATCAGTGTAAATAGTTTGTCATTAGAATTGTAACGAGATGCATGCTTAATATTTATGAAAGGAGCTTTGATTTATGTCAAAGCTTAACAATCAGGAAATACGAAAGTCTTCATGACAGAGGGATGCATGAATTTATGCTTTTCTTTAGTCTTATTAACTTTACAAAAGAGAAATCAGTGAGTCTGGTGAGGGAACGACCTGTGAGACCAGCAATTAACTTGTTTCACGGATGTTCCACAACATTAAATATGATTATAAATGGATAAAAAGTATACCATGCTGTTCTTTATTAAATTAGATATTGTAAGCATTAGAAAATCACTGTGGTAGAACAGAAATAAAACGGAAAACAATCTAATTCTGTGTAGTAAAGGTAACTGTTTCATCACAGCACCACATCGATGATTCGTTTCCCAACACAGCATGTTTAGTCATCTTCTACGCATGACCTGATTGCACGTGAACACTAGCAGAAATAGGATATTGTAAAATATTGTTAATATTGAAATGAACGTTGCTGCTCCTTAAAGAGCCAGGAGTCTGGGTAATATTTCACAATGATGACCAACCACAGGGAAGCTGTGTTCGATAACAACATCACTTGCTCTTATAACATTTTCCCTGCCAAGTCCAACACATTGCTCCGTATAAACACTCAGAGTGTGCTGAGATTTTGCAGAAGATGGATATTCAGCGCTGCGCACAGTATCGCGGATACAACGAAGTCAAACGCCCCTGGAATGTTTTGTCAATGTCGACTACTTTGCCAAGTGAAACAGCAGCCCAGGTGATTGCCTCGTGCATCATGAATAAGTTATTGAGAGGTTTCCGTGGTGATAAGGTTCACTGAAGCCTTGTGGACTGTGCGATAACTCATGCTAAACTGCTGCCAATGACGAATGGCTCTGAGCTTGGATAGCTTTGTCAGTGTCATAGCCACTCACCCTTGCTGGACCTCTCACATGCTGGCCTGGGAGTCAGCAACCAGGCAAAGAAACACGCACCTTTAATGTCAGACCAGTGACACACAAAAAAAAGAGTGCTAGGTTTAATTATTAGGTCTGGAGATTGAAATTAAAATACAACATAGATGGTTTGGTGTTTACAAGACTAGAACATTTTTAGGTTGATAAACATATTGACTAAAGAACTTTTGATGGGAGTGTACTTTCTGACAACTAATGTCCCTCCTTTATGGGATGGGCAACTATTCTGAGGGTAATTAGTCATACCTAATTGCCAACATCTGATGCTGTGTGATCAATTAGCAGTGAGATAATATAAAAATAATTGTCAGTTATGGTATTTGGAAATGCTAAAAGTGGTTCAAGGTCACATATGCACTGTATAAATGTCCTTCACTGTAGAATTTTTGTACAGTATCACATATGGGGGTTTGTTTGCGATTGCGCTCAAAACATATTTCGTCCATCAACACTCTTCCCCTATGGACGGGCACTAGGCAGCTAGTTCAGCCCCAGTAAAATTAAGAGCATTTCATGCTCACAGAGCTATAGAGTCCTATATAATCTTCGAGCACCCACCACATGTACTCTACATCGAACTGCGACACGGTAGACGGCCACGATTTAGCCAGCGCATTGAGTGAACTTAATCGTAAGCACGGTAATTGGATCGAGCAAAGCATATGCTATGAATGAGTGACTAATTAAGTCTGCAACAAGATCCCGGTGAACCCTCAGCCTGTTTGAGGATTCCCAGCACGTCACTAATATGGGGGGAAAGGTATAAACAAACAGCAATCTGGCTGTTCAGCTCTTCTCGCCTAATTACAAGGATCCAATTAGGGAACAACATCCTGGAGCCACTAAAACAAATTAACAACAGGGTAAAAAATTTTTTTTATTATTATTATTATTATTTGCCAAATAACTGTCAAAAAAAGCCAGGCTATAGATAATTCAACATTTCCAGGATCCTTATAATGAACAAACAACCGTGTTGAATAATTTGGCTCGTTGCAATTTTGTATTGTATAATAAATGTAAGCTGTCAGTGTGCATGTTTTGAATAACTTGCCAAAGTGAAAATAAACTAATTTCCATACAATTTACAATTCGATTTATCTATAATAAATGAATTTCAAGATTACGGCCTTTACTTTAAATCTTTTATTTTAAAGCTATAGTACTATTTGTCTCAAAAGTTTATATGGAACAAATTTCAAAATAAAATGAATTAATGAAATTAATTATTAATTACATTAGGATTAATAAAACATTAGGATATAACATTTTACTGTTTCTATGTTACACTAAGATCCATTAAAAAGAGTGCTCCATGATGCCAAAATAGTTTTTAAAATTGTAAATGTATTATACTTTTTCTTCTAATTAGCCACATGAGACTATGATACAATCCTAGAAGACTCGTCTGCATTTAAATTTACATTTACAGCATTTGGCTGACGCCCTTCTCCAGAATGATTACATTTATCTCATTATACACTACAACTGAGCAGGTGAAGAGTAAGGGTCTTT
>JAQMYG010000016.1:3648354-3668783 GCA_030014215.1 Clariallabes teugelsi
CTTTTGCAAGAATTAATTATTTAGATTTATTTTGTGTAAAAACAATTACTGAAGAGTGTCACCAAAATTACATCCTCTAAATCAGCTGGTGTCTACAGGACACACACTTCAGGCTGCTCTTTTAAAATAAAAGTTCATTTCATATGACTTATATGAATAAATGAGAATTTGTAGGTTTGCTTACCATTTAAAGAACTGGTCTGAGGAAAACACCCTCACATAAATAAAATTAATTACACAAAAAGTTATTGTTCAAGAAAACTGTACCTTATTTTGCTAACTGCTGAAAGGTTTCATTATTAATGATGGATACTGTATAACATTTTAAGAGATATCTTATATTACAAACTTTTTTTCAATTACAAACTCTTTGAATCTAAAAGCCTACAGGTTTTTATTCTCTCTTTATAATTATTAATAATATTTACATAATTAATTTTATCATCACTACTTAATTTTAAAACCCTGTCCAGGGTGTACCCTGTCTCGTGCCCTAAGCCTCCTGGGATAGGCTCCAGGTCCCGCGACCCAGAATACAGGATAAAGCGGTATAGAAGATGAGTGAGTGAGTGAGTGAGTACTGTACTTAATTTTATATACACTATCTGTCAAATGTAGAAAATAAATCCAACATTGTGTCCAAACTTTTGACTGGTACTGTATATTAAATTAAAGTATCTCCAAAACTTTTGTGATGTATATTATGTATCATAGAAATACTAGTATATATTTAAAAAACATGAAGTGATTATTTTTTATGATATCACCAATCCGTATCCAGGAGTTCCTTAGATTTGATTCTAGACTCTTACAGGAGTTCCAAGAGGTGTGTGATTGTTGACCTTTTCTCAAACCTCATTAGGAAGGCCATTCCATTTAAAGAAAAATAATTTTTTAAAAAGCCAGCCAAATATATCCTCTCCTGAACTGCAGAACATCTCTTTAAATGTTAAATCTCTTTAAATTAATTAAAATTAGTTTAGTAAGTTTTGATATCATTAAGGTCAAAATAATTATCCCCTAACTGACTTACTGCATTGTAAGTTCTGAAAACTTTTTGACATCTATAATAAGATTCATCTATCAATTGATTGTGCTGGATCACTAAACAGATTTATGATGTCATCTTCAATATCCTCTACCTGTTCCACAAATCTGCCCTGACACATTCCCTCGATTTCTTTACTATCACATGCATAACCTCAGGCTTTGGGTTCTGTAGTGTCACTTCCAGCCAATCTGGAACTTCCTGTGTATAAGAGTTTGGAAAATTCAAGATGACGTAATCAGATAATTACCACTCAAGCAGCAATTAAACTGAGTCTCAAAAAACAAAAACACAAATACCTGCAAAGGAACTCTCTGGAGGAAAAAAAAAAAAAGATCACTTCAAACTGCATCAAGGAGTAAGTGGCTTTGATGAATAGGGGTCATTGTGTTACAGCTGCTTGTGCTAATTACTCTATTTTCTAAGTTATTACTTGCAGATTCTTCACTACGAGCCATACTAATGCACTTCTGCGCCATCCCTCAAAGGGAGACAAACCCTCACCAGAAGTGCCTTTGTTTTATGAGGTGCGCTCCTCTTTGGTGGAAGGCGAGGCTTGCTTGTGATTTGTCATTACTGTAAATTACAGAGCTGTCCACTTCAAAGCTGTTGGCGATAGTTCTTTTGTGGAGTCGGTGTGTGCTTTGCTTAATTTATCTAACCAGTACGCTGGAATTTCTGATAGGCTTGTTTAGGCTTTTATGTGTTGTTTACGAGCTCGCATGCAAAACTGCCTTGCTTATTTAGTGAATTACAATTGTGCATAATCTCATAAGAGTCAACAGATCATAACCTGAGTGCTTTTCAATGCACTTTGACGTTCTTTTTTTTGGAATATATAACTGCTGCCGTTATTTTCACATGCATTCGCTTTGTTGAGGAGTTATGTCATCTCTCAATAATACTTCACCATCACACCGTTGCCCTTGGTGTATTTGTTTATTACTGTGCATTCATCTTGCTTTCTGAATGCAGATTTTATCTGCGGTCAGTATAAATGGTTATTAATATTTCCCTGTTGTTGTTGAATATCCAATATTTCCTGCGTGCATCTGTGCTATTCCCACGAGAGGTAAGAATTTGTTTTCTGCTTCATGGCTTTATGTCTGACAGTGGGATTGACTCAAAACAGTCTAGATTGTGGCTCTGTCTGCGCCACGGCACCTCTGGCCAAGGGTGAGCCGGGCTGCTATTTGTTTTCACATCAAGGCCTTTTCTGTATGAGGCAACGCTTTAGGCTCCAGAGACAAAACCTCTGAGGCTTCTGCACACAAACTGCCTGCTGATAAAAATAGAGTTATTCTTGAAAAGAAAGTTTGATAAGCGGGTCTTTGGAAAGATTTATATCTACTTAACATACTGAAAAAAAAACTGTTTAAATCCAGAATTTTTTTTATATATGTAAAAAAATAATGACTGACAAAAATGCTTATATAGTGTTTATGTTTATAATGCTATAATCTCTAGCATGTACTGTAAACTTGATTAAGATGACTTGTCTAACTCCCTGACCTTTGTCAAGAAACTTATATAGATCATTCATTCTTCTACCCCATTATCAGCAGGGCAATAAGATTTAAAGGTCACATATTATACTCTATTTTTTAAAATATGTCTTAGAGGTCTGCAGAATGTCTGTTAAAGTTCCAGCTGAACTAAAACTCAGATCCTGCATTCTGGCTGCTTGATTATCTGTGTCACTCCTTTTCCAAACACACTGTTTCAGTGTCTGTAGCTTTAAATGAACTGCCCCTGAATGCCACAGGGAACAGAAACAAGCAAGTTTGGGACTTCATTAAGCATTCCCTCCCACATTTCTGAGTAACAAAATGATTAGCAACGTATACTGTATGTAAAGGCATTAATTCATGGTGACATCCTCAATATTTATTGATATAAATGTTATAACACAAATAGCTAAAAAAAAAAAAATTCACAGAGCTAGACAGAACTGGGTGGAGTTGAGCATTGAGCAGGGGAAGGGTGTCTTGATACATATATGAGGTCACAACAGGAGAAAATCTGATTTGCTTTTTTTTAACTCTGGGCAATAGAAAAACCATTAAAAAATTAACATGAAGTTTTGTTTTCCTTATGTTTATATTTAATCCCTGACTTTTTATTTCTCCTGGTTATCTATTTTAAAATATCACTTTGTTAACAGAGCAGAATGTTTAGCTCGTTCCCACAAATCTGAATTTGAGTTTACACAAATCTTTACAGCTGTTTTCAAAATGTATTTCTCATAGGCATGACAGAATTGTCTCTTTATTCCAAACTGAGTGCATTTCTGCTGGAGCTCAGAGACCAGACTGCCAGACTGCTTGTGTGCTGATGGTTCAGTAAGTGCTAGAACACTTCAAATTAGTGCACATAAGCAGCAGATTGGCTGGAGGCGCTTGCCTCTGTCTGTTTCATGCATGCTTTAATGGGCTGTAGAATGGGTTCAGCTCTGGACAGCACTCTGAAATGCGTGGACTGGCACACGAGGCGTACTGAGGTACACAGACTGGTCATTGAGTGTAAAGGGTGTGTGGAAGAATTCTAACACAAGCATGAGGAGCAGAATATATATTAAAAATTTCTGACCTGGGCCAAGTGTCAGAGAAAAAAATCCTTTTTTATTGCAGCTCCCTGACATCATTCATCAGCACACATAAGATCTTATTTGACAGGTAGTGTCTTCTTTACAACCTTGCTGTGTCAGAATTTAGGTAATTTTTACGCTATAGAAATATGGTATCCATTTGTCAGGCTTCCTCACTGCAACTGAATCGTGATTTCCTGCTTAAAGTAGTCACCATGATAGATTCATATTGAAGATTGGCAGGTTGAAGATGTTGCTACTGAAGTAAGCGATCAATTGTTCAGAGTGCGATCTATCTAGAGTCGGCAAATCAGTCAGTATGACCATCCCTGTGCATATGTGACTTCAATAAGAAACTTGATGACTTTGTAGTGACCTCTTGAGAATATCATCACGCTGTCTACATGTGAAAGAGCCAGAGGTTTGTTGGCTTTGAAATAGGCTGCCCTAGAGCCAGTTCTGGCATTTAAAGGTTTAATATAAGACCAACCTAGAAGGCAAAGATATATGATGCATCCTAATTAATTTGTTTTTTATGTTCTGTGAAAAACACAACACCACAGAGAAGCATGTGCTTTGTATTGTTCTCAGATAATTGAACAGCAGATAAACACCTCAGGGCATGTGTTTACATAGGTGTATCTCGAGCTATTCCTTTCATGAATCATAATATCAGACTTTCTCCATTGGAATTCCAGGTGTTGCTTCTGTGTTCTGGGACTGGACAGCTTTGAGTATCTGTTTGGCTTTCATCTGCTGGATATCTGCTTTGTCCGGGGAGAATTCGGATCAAGGTTCATCCCGAATGCCACTGCATCCTGCACGTCTCCCTCTGTCAATTCAGCATTAATTCCCCTTATGTTAATCCTCTGTGTGAGATTTCGGCATGGTGCATGCGCAAATCCAACCCACAGGAGGTGTATTCTAGACTAAGCGCAAGCTTTGAAAGAGTATACAATCCAACAGAATCGGCGGATAAAGGATGACAGATGTCACGTTTTTCGTTTCCCTGAAAAGTAGAGATTAGCATCACAATGCTCTCCAATTTCTTTGCCTAACATCTGCTGATGAGATGTTTGGGTATTTGCCTAAGCTTTGTCTGTCTTTATGCAACAAACACATACACACGCAGTGTTTCAGTCGTTGGGTGAAGGATTCTTATTATCTTAACCTAGTTATTAGCACTTGATGCAACCGGAGCACCCGTAAATCATACTTAGACGCAGCACACAAAATTCACATTTATGCTTTTCTCTTGGGGGAAAAAGTTCATTCCATTCATAAGTGCATTATAAGTGCTACAGACAGGGTTATTGAGACTGCAGATGACATAGCAAGGATTAAAAATAAGCAGCGCTGGTAAGCACAGAGAGCTCTGTAATTAGGAAGGCGAATTTGGCTTCCTCACTGGCCACTTGGACAAGTGATATTGATCGACTGTAGCCATAAGCTGAACAGGAATGGAGAGAGGGGGTGACTCGATAGACAACGCTTTAAAATGATTAAAAAGAAAGTACAGTTGTTGGAATAAAACTTAATTATTTAACACTGGAGCTATGATGACAAATGGTGTGAATGGGAGGCATTACATTAAGAAGACCTGTGGATCCAAGTCCTGGGATTTGGACGAGCCCTGAAGGAAGGGCTAATTTTTTGCAGACCTAGATATACAGTAGCTGCCTTTATCGAGATAAAAACTGTGTAGGACCTGTGGGTAATGTCTAAGAGCTAGACATGCTGTTTGCTGTTTGACGAAAGCAAACATATGAGGACTGTTTGCTTGTTTACCGGTTTTGCTAGGGATTATGTGAAATTGGGAACATTTAAGACTACAATGCTTATGCTTTACTCCTATAACCGCTGTGTGTTTGCGTTTCTTTCCATCTGGGAGCGTAGCCATTTTGTTTCACCTAATGTGATTACGAGGATTTGTGGGTGTAGAATGATGAATGAGGAGCAAATCCACAAACAGACGGATTAATGGTTTATCACAGCACCTCTCAGAGTGGCTGACTGTGAGAAGCTGCCTTTGTTCTGAAAGAACACTTGGTGGTTGGAAGTGGGAATCACCCCAGAGCCTTCCTGGGCGACCTGTTTTGTTGTTCAGCAGCATGTCTCGTTTAAACTGACTACAATTGGAAAAACTATCTTAGCTGCTCATTATTTAGTGCATAATTGTCGATGGTTGTTACTCGAATCACTTTAGATTCAGCTCACACAACAAAATCCACTACTAAATTTTAGCCAACAGTGTCATGTTTGTTTTATTTGCTGCTTGATGCCGTGCCATGCTCTGTGTATGTGTGTGTATATATATATATATATATATATATATATATATATATATATATATATATGTGGGTGTGTGTGTGTGCCAGCGTTGAGCTGGAGGGAGGCTTCTGTCAAAAATTCATCCAAAAAATCCTGCAAAATACCTTTCACCTGTTCGACATTCATCGCTGAAACATCCGACTTCGCCATGACACATCAGGGTCTTGGCCTAGCAACCATGCCCGTGGTTTCAGTCTTTTTTTTGCTGAAAATTTCCTAGTGTTTTCACTGATGAGAGATGGTATAGTAATGACTCGCACACTGCAGCAACTTGATAAGTAAGTCAATTTGTGGTAATTAACAGTGGGTGTCACAGCGGGTGCTCTTTCTATAGGGAAACAGGGCATCTTCTTTCTCCTTGCATGCTGTGCAGAAAGAAGCTCTCCCCAACCTGCTTCATGCCGAACAGAGGAACCTCAAGCTGAGACAGAGTTACATTTTTTCGGATGGCTTCAGGGGGCCTGGCGGATTCTTACACCACCCACAGCATAACAGATTGAGAAGGACACCGCTTTTTCTCTGCCTTTCGACAAATGAATGGATTCCCGTCGAATATCAGCATCAGGATTTGACTCTTAAATCCCAGACCCTGAGGTCCCCGACAGATCTTGGATTTCATATATTTAGCTGCCATGGATCAAAGGTTCTTTTAAACATACACAGCTCCAGGCAGAGGGCTGTAGAAACACCTCAAGTACTACTCATGGAACAGGAGAATTTTACTTGAGGCTCAGAGCAGGTAGCTGATTCAGACTAAATATAGACAGAATGCTTTTGTTTTCTAGTAGAGGCCAAGCACTGTTGTATCCAACACACAAACACACCAAAGGAAAAGCACTCGTTATCCCAAAGACCCTTATAGTGTATAATATTCACCTTTCCATTATGTGGATTTGCTGAGGTAACTAGAACCGGCTGTAATTATATAAGCATGCCTTTGAGATAAACCCATCAGTTGAAGAGGCACCATAAATTTCCTCTTAAATGTATATTTTACAAAGGGTCCATATGTGTATGTGTATGTGTATGTGTATGTGTGTGAGTGTACAATGGCATAAAGGATAACAGATTTTTAATGAAGACTTGACGTTCTACTCAGGCACACTATAAAGGGAATATGAAAGAGAGAGGCAGACACTGCTACGCTACTGACATACTACTGTACGCATCACCTCTAAAGTAATAAATAGTCATAAATACATTAATGCAGCGTATACATGGCAGCATAAATTACATAAAGTAGGTAAATATAAGAAATACCATAAATGATTTATCTCATCTAAATCCCTCTAAAACTATCATTATCTTGGAACTATAAGCTTGTAATGTACATCAAGCTGTCATAACATTATGACCATCTATTGGACCATTACGTACCATGTATATTAAGTAAGCCTTGCCCATGACACCTGTCGCCGGATCACCGGGTTTCCTTCCTTGGAACACTTTTGGTATGTCCTGACCACTGCAGACAGGGAACAACCCACAAGACCTGCTGTTCTGGGGATGTATGGGACCTACTCAGTATTAGGCAAGTAGTCCTAATGTTATGGTTGATCGGTGTATACACATGGATCTATTTATACACATGGCGAAAGTTGGAGCCACTTAATTATTTCCTTAACAGAATCTGATCAGAGGTCAAAGATGCTGACTGGCTTAAATTCATCACATTCAAATGCACTTTCCATGGCATATTTCCTAGCAAGCTCTACCTGACTGTGATGCACTATTTTAGAACTTGTAGATCTGCTCTGGTGCAAGGGAAATACACATAAAACTGCAGTTTTTGTCACTGTTTCTAGATGCTCTGGTGCTCTGCGTTTGTCAATCCCCAAATGCACAGGAATGATCATTTTCCACATATATCATCTCCAGGACTATGTCCTGTATTATTGAACAAAAAGTTCTCAAGTCTTCACACTACCATTGCTTGTGCGTCGATGCATGCACAGCTTCAGGCTAAGGGCTTGAAAGTGCACAAACAGGAGCCTACACACCAACACAAGTACTTTGAACGGCAAATTGCTCCAGGCTTCCAGTTTCCATATTTCTTTAAGTCTGTTATACTTGTCATTCGCCCCTAAGCAACCATGACAACGCCTCTTCTTGTCTACTTCACTTCTCTCTGCATGAACCATGAAGTATTGAATCAAGCTATTTCTTGATAAGATCTGCCTTACCTGAATCATTATCATGAAATGTGTGGTTTTCTATTTTTCAGTTTGACAAAGATCTAAATCTGACTCTCAGACCATAACCTGGTGGCAGACCTGGCATGCATTTGTATGGTCTAAGTCTCCTGCTCATTGGACATATTTCTCACTTAGTGGAATAGGTGAGGGTGCAGGAAAAGGAGAAAACTAAAACCTGATGCCTCGTTAAGTAAAAGCAGCAGACCTCTCCTTCTCTGACAGGTCTTTGTTGGGTTGAACCAGCACCGAGTGACAGGCCAGTTAGCCCCCAGTCTGGAGAAGCTTGTCACACTGCCAAAGCCTAGTCTGGTACACGGTTTTCAGATCTCATAAATGCTAAGCAGGGATAAGGCAGCTGCTTCGGGTGCTGGACACAGCACCTGTTGTCGTCTAAGAGAGATTTCCTCATACAGATCATTTCCCCTTGGCCTGTCAGGTGCAAGAGATCATGACTCATAAAAAGTGGCAATAACTATAGTCAGATATTATAAAAATTTTAAAAATACATATATTCCATAGTTCAAAGAGTCAGACTGAAATTTCTTTCCAACCGGTCAGGGACACTGTGGTTCCAGTGCCCAAGGCCAGCCTTAGTGTATAAGAATTAAATCTGGAGTTATCAGATTAAAAGCCTTTAGAGCCAGTGCCAAGAAGAAATGTCTGACTAGCCAGGGTGTAGCTGTCCATCACAGCCTGGACTGAAGAAGGGAACCAGTCCAAGAAGACAAAAGAGAATCTCTTTTGCCTTTAGTCTCCTTGGCCACATCTCTCATTCCCCCCATGGCCCCACGTCTACCCCTCCCATCGAGAGCCTAAAGAAATCATGGCCATCAACTAATAAAAGTGGGTGTGAAAAGGAAAAAAAAACAAAAAGAGGAGGAAAGGAGCAGTCAATGCACCGTTCAAGATGAAAGTGCTCTCCGTGTCTGTTTTTTTTTCCTTCCAATCCTTTTATTTCACATAAAGTCTCCATGGTAGTTTACAGCAACCCCTATAAACGACCCCACTCTCCCTTTCATGCACTCAAAGCATTAAGAGCGCACTTTCTCAGTGGCTACCCAGCACAGTCAATCAATACCGCATGTCACGAGGCATATGGATAGTACACAGTCTTCATCACAGGAGATGTACGCACTCATCAAGCAGCTTGTTGACAGGCATGATTCAACATAATGAGATTTGACAGTTTCCTGTCCTCCAGCGGCTATAGAAAACTATAGCACATGATGTCACACAGGTGCTAAAAAACTGTGAATAATATGCTATGAAAGTGTGAATGAATCCTAAATTCGTCAATTAAATACAAGTTCAAAGGATGAAAACATTTATATATCATTCAAACTTTAACTGAGCTTAATGGTAGAGATGCGACTATTATTACTACACTATGTATACCTTGTCTACAATGTAAATAAATCCGAGAGGGTTGGTGCATTTTTCCCCAAATAAGAATTTGTGTGAAATGTAAGCAGCACAGCCATTAAACTAAAAAATGAAAAACTGTAAAAAACTATTAACATCCCAGACTCTGAACACCACATACATTTCAAATGCTTGACAACATGCCAATCTAAAGTCATTTGTCAACAACCACAGAGGGAAAAGGCTTCTTTTCAACACTGCCAGAGTCTCTGTGGTGTTGTTATTTTTGTCCAAAGGGCATCTCGCGTTTGTGCACTCTCCAAAAGGCCAGTGGGCAGAATGATTAAGGCGAGGATAATAATTAATTGGATTCAACCACTGCCAATCATAACAAGCTTTACTATGGGCTGTATTTTTAAGACATACTACAGTGCTGGCTGCTGGGATGACTATACTGTGTGCTTTAACCCATTAATCAAAAGCGTTTACTCATAACCATGCAACAGCAACACAAATAATCTACAGAATTATGCTGGAAAGCCCATGCAGTAATCTATTTTCTTAACACTTACCCAATCACTAACTACAGACTCATTATATACACTAACGCAAGCTCACTGTTTTTCTCTTGCAAAACAGTCTATTTCAGTGTGCTGCCAGAAAAGTCTCACCTAGTGATTCAATTCAGCAGGGAGAAATCTGTCCCTCTGTCCCTGAATAATTTTATACCTGAGTTACCAGAAGGCATTAAGAAAAAAGAGGGAAAAAAAAGAAAAACAGGATTTAGTGAGAAAACGAAGGAGACTTATAATGGAAATTAGAAGGAATATATGGTGCTGTGCAGCTCAGATCTTCATATCTATCACTGATCTGAAAAGCGGATTATCTCACAAGGTAAAGCAAAGACTAAAGAGGGAATACAGAGAATAATACTGTATAAGCATGGCATAAAGCTTGTTGTATAGTTTGGTGTTATATTACAGGTGTAATTAACCGCAGATATGAGGAAGTGTGAAACGTTTTCATTTCATCTGTTACCATGGAATCTGCAGCTCTCTGCATAACAAGACGCTAATAAAGTTTAAGCACGAATGTCTAAACGCCAAGTCTGGAAGCTTCGACTTCTCATCTAACATGCTGGTGTTTGCTTGAAAAAATCCCTCTGTGTGGCAGTGAAACACCAGATTCAGTACTAGAAATTGACAGCACATTTTCTCACATTACTAATCATGATTCAGGTGCCGTCATAAATCAGCTTTCCTTTTCACAATAACAAAGTGACATGACCTCATGCTTTTCTCTTATAGACACCATGCACCATTTCAACAGACATTTGCTTTGCCAAAGTCCTCAATTACAGCAACTTAGACTAACACAAAGAGCTTTTTGAACATGAGAAAGCACTTACTTCTGAAGTCCGCTTAAATAGGTCTGCTTAAACTATTTTCATGAGAGAAATTATTTAAGTAAATTTTCAAAAACGCTGGCTCCAATGCTGCCGTGATGAATAAAATCAACCTAATCAGCATCACCCAAATCCCTAAAAGGCAGCTTTAATTCCTTAGCCACAAGGACAATGTTTGGTCCAATTGAGAGCATGTGGAATTGAAAGTCGGATCAAGAGTCAGGCTCAGACCTACAGTATGCAGCAGGCCATTCATTAAGTATCGTTTTTGACTGCTGTTTAAATACATATCTTGTAATATTTTTAAATTCCTTATAACCCAGTGGAATCTCCTTTAAGGTCAAACTGAGCACGTGTTTATACAACCTGCTTAAGGTCACTGTGTCAGCTGCATGAGGTGTCTGGATAATTCGAAATTCAACTCAGATAACTTCACTAGTCATAGTCATAGACAACACAAGATTGTGTGAAAGAAAGCCAGAGGTCTGTTTAGACAAACACCAGCTAAATTTCCCAGCATGCCCCTATGAGACCTGTCAGCTAGCAGCATCTGCTTCCTTTGATTATGTGAAGAGCAGTGCAGGCAGGATGGAAAAGGAAAGGACCCAAAGGACAGGACCAGTGACAGGCCGTATTAGGGCTGGGCAGCCACTTTTACTAGCGATGACCACAGGGGTAATTCTGGTGCTGAAGTGCTGATGTCTAGATTATTTTTGACTGAGGTGAATACAAGGAGAAAGCAAATGAAGAGAGTGAATCAGAAAGGAAGAAAATTATTTTGAAAAAAATACATATACAAACTCCTCAATCATCACCTCAAGAGGGGTGAGTTTAGAAATGAAGGACAGGGACTAATTTTTAAAAAGGAAAGCTCACAGTTTATTATCTGTAGAGTTTCACTCATTTATGAATTTTTCAGAATTTTTCAGGGATGCTGTTTCATACACAGCTACCCACATACACATTCTTTTACACAGTGCTAAACAAAATTCTGATTAATTTTGTACAATCTGTAAAACACTCTTGATCAACCCAGCCTGCTCCTCAGGGCCGGTTCTACGGGGGGGGCAGGAGGGGGCAAGAGGGGGCACCCCCCCACCCCCCCGTCGCATGGACTGAACGCGCGCAACGCCCATCCCCCCCTCCACCGTCGCATGATCTGGGGTAAAAACAGTGCTAGACCATGATGCCCCCTGCAAATTTCTGACTGCGCCCCCATATGGTCTGGTCTAGAACCGGCCCTGCTGCTCCTGCACTTATTTTTGTGTAAACCCACCCAATGTATTTCCAAATAATATATATATTTAAAAAAAAATGAAACCAGATTGACCATGAACAGGATGAAACAGTCCGTGAAAATAAATTAACCAATGGCCGAATGTTAAAGTTAATTAATGTACCTTTTATAACTTGATGCACACTCAAAGCACAATTAAACATTTGTACAGATTAACCTTAAATAATTATGTACTGTACAAAAAATAATATTCATTTCGTGTCCACACTGTACCAGAGTACACAAACTTTGCATAATAAAAAATATTAGAAACACTGTGTTCAAATTTTATCACTGTGAAATTGAGAATAGTCATTTCTACATTTAAAGTCAGTTTATTTCTACTTAAAATATGTACACTGCTTATGAAACATTATTAAGCTTTATAGATCTGGCGAGCAGGTCTGTTTTCATTTCATCTGAATATTTATAGATTATAAGTGTGTGATTACACTCACACTCAAATATACTGCATTTTACTGTCATGTTTACCCTGAAGCAAAATTCCCAGAGACATACAGTAAAGTTCCAAATGTCACCATGCATACAAGGCATTTTTAAAAAGAAAAAAAAAAAAAAAACTTTTTTGCTGTTTATTTTTTTCTTCTCTTTTGTTTTAGATGTCCCTCTACTGCAAGATAATTTAAATAAATATACATTTCATAAGACCATTATATCATGTAAGCACTTTATGCATCCTCAGTGTACGAGTAGACGTCCCTCACATGAACTGGGGCATTCTGTGTACACGGATGAGCGGATTATGGTTTCCCTCACTCTTCTGACATGCTCCTGATGGCCCTCCGTCCCTGAGAATCTCTCTCTGAAGGTGTGAAATGGATATTCAGCAACTGAAACCAGCAACAGGTCAAACAACAATATGACCTTCAGCAAAGAAAAATGAATTTAAGTAAACGTAGAAAGGGCAAACACCTCAAAAAAATGTTCCTGAACCAGTATCACAGCTCTCTTTTTATATTACTGTTCCTCCCTCTCTCCCTCTCTATCTCTCTCTCTCACTAACACACACACGTTTTGCAGAGATTGCAATAGGCAGGAATGGAAAAAAATAACAACTGAGATGAAGGACGTTTTGTCAATAAGTAATAACCACACTGTATTAGCGGCATATTTAGGCATGAGAATCCCACAAAATTGATTTTAACTAAAATCATTTATAGAGAGGCATGGCTCGGAATTCACAATGCTGAGTGTAGACCTGGGATTTGTTCTGGTTGAAAGTGAGCACACTTTTTAGCGTCCTTGTGAAGAAAAGGGCTGTCACGTTCTTCATCCTGTACTCCTTCATGAACTCAAAGGTAGAACACCAGTGCTATATTGCTAACAATTTTAAATTCCTTTAAAAGAACAAATAAGTTGAATAGTACACTAAATATAGTGGTACTGAGCATTAAAGTGTGTCCGTGTTTGGAACACTGTTGGGTATTTTATTTTACAGAAGCAATGATATTCAATGTATAAAAGCTGAATGCAAACCTCTTTTTGTGAGATGTGAAGGGTTTTTTCACGCGTTCAAATACTGTTCGCCAGTTGGCGACCCCTGCTTTATTGCATACTGTGCATTTCACCTGCTGCGATAATGTTTCCTAGCAAGCAATAGGATGTGTGGTACCAAAAATATACTTCTGTAGGTATTTAAAATTAACAGCAGGGGACATGATGCTAGCAATAGTGAAAGATGGAACAAAGGAAGAAGAGATAATGACAGGAATTGACTTTTCACTGTTTCCCATTCTACACATCGTCCGTTATCGTTATGTTGTTTTTCCCCCTTGTGGATTTCATTTTTAGCATGGTCATTCTGGAACGAATATATATATATTTTTTTTCGGTCTTAATAGACATTCGTATCATTACCCTCAATAAGAGCCATTTCCCAAAGGCGCCGTGTTGCAGAGAGAGCTAGTATATGGAGACACTTTTTAAAATCAGACTTAAAGGGACTGGAAACATCTTGACAGATATCATGTTAGACAATTCTTTTTCTGGACTTCTCTCCTCGTCTACTGGGTTACAGCTTAGACATTTGCTTTACCAGATGCATGGAAGGAAAGATCAGGCTTAAAGTGAACTGAGCTTGTTTATGTGTGGACAGGGCCTGAAGCAGAAGCCTCATTATACCGAGCCCTTGGTTGTCGGGATCATGGCATTGAGGGGAAGCTGGTAGCTGGGAGAGAGATGGGAACCAGCACTGTTTAGGCAGCTCATTAAGAACTCTCCATATAGCCTTAAGGAGAGTCTCCAGTTCACTGGACATAGCAAAGGCCACTGAACACACAGAAACACCAGACTTACATCTTAAGCCTTCTTCTGCTGATTTAAGCATTTCTGTCTGTTTAAAAACATTCGCTATTAATAGTTAACTTGGTTGGTTCCACCCCTTGATAACTGTTAAATCACTGGTTTACAGGAACACTTGAGAATGTGTAGCATGGGCTTTAAATGCAGACCTGCAATGACATGGACCATTTAGTCAATCTGATTTATTAACTCTTACTGTACAATCCAAAGCACTCTTTATATACTTTCATCACTGCCAAGACCACCTTCTTCCTCTTCTGCCTGATCTTGCAAGGGAGAAAAAGGCTATTTGCCTTCTCTATGTGGCAGTCCTGGGAGAAGAAATGAAGAATGGAGAGGAGATAGTAATCACAGCAGAAGTGAAGGCTGAGAATAGGGGTCATCTCACTGGAGCGTATCGAACGCTGAAACCAGCTGGTTTGAGCCCAACGAGAGTGCCCAGCTTCAATACACGCAAGGAAATTATCACACTGACGCTCACCTTGAATCTTCTTTAGCTATTGCTTGTCGTCGCTATGTACAGGCATGCTGTGTATCATCAGTCAAGCGACAATGACATATGCGCCAAAAGAGAAGCGATGGATTCAGAGTAAATGAAAAACATTAGAAAAAATGCTGAAGCAGGGTCCTATCTGACTAATAGTGTTAAATTTATAGTCCTAAGCAGTTCTCTGACAAACTTCCTTTTTTCCCCATCTTTTCTCGCTCGTTCTCTATTTATGAAGTAAAGAAACATGCATAAGGAATCACCTTCACTAAACTAAAAGCTATACAATCCACAAAGTCTCCTGATGCACAAAGAGAGCACTCCTGCATTCAGAGATCAATAAGCGCTTTCAACTATAAGCTACAAATAAATTTTCCTGTGCAAAATACAAAGAATCAGTGTTTTTGGTCTTTCTTAAGTTGTGACACTGAAGTGCAGATGAAATTGAATAAAGCATGTCTGTAGGTTGCGAGTGCGCTGTGTCATTTGTTTCCAAGAAGTTTAATAAAAAGGATTATTGAGAGGTCAAACACCCCCAAAAAAGTTTAAAAACAGCTTATATTAGTTTGAGCACAGTGTTTCAAAAGCACTGCAGTAACTGGTTTGACATTAAAGTTAACTATGCAGTAGGAACCCAAGATTAATAGAATTCGTTAGTAACTTCATTCATTAATTATAAATGCAAGATTAGTGCACTGTTTGAAGAATAGTTCTCCAGTGGCTAAAGACTGTAGGCAAGCGCAAAATTCTTGACCATGTTAACAAAGAGTGACACAGTTGCTACATACTGTGCCCAAGTACAGTATCTCCTCTTCCCATTTGTCAGTTGGCCAGCTTTCACATTAACATTTGCATATCCACATACTCCGATACAGTAGGTGGCAGTGTGCACCTATATTGTATCTAGTCCGGCAGTAGATACAATGAAGAAGAAGAGTACAACTGGTCGACCATTTATTATAGATATTTTGGAAAAATGTCAAGAGTGACTATCTTGTGTGCATTTCAACTTTCAAAGAGACTGCTGTGTGCTGGATGCATTGACCGATTTCAGAGGAGACAGGTGGCCTTGATGAGGTAGGTCATGCTCTAAATAGCGGTCCACTTCAGTATTTTGGTACGGTTACACAATGGTCTGTCTGAGTACACTGTACCATGCTTGAGATCATCTTTTCATGCATTAGAGAGTGTTTACACTACTCAAGTTTACTTGGACCCATGTTCGAGACCTTTGTGTGAAAGCAGCTCAAAACTAATAGGACTAACAGGTGGCCAGTTCGCACACAAAAACTAAGCATTTCGGACCAGGTCAGTTTTTAGGTCAGTTTTTACCATGTGCTACATACATATGTATCTTCCGGGGTATTTGTACAAGCAAGAAATTAAAAACAATCGTCATTAACAATCGACATATAAAGGTAAACATCCAGGTGGTGTTTCTGTAACATCACGCTTTCAGACCCACATAATGAAAAGCAAGCATCTCAAACTTCTGTGTGCACTGGAATTAGGCCAAATAGGTCTCGCCTAATCTCTGCTGAGCTTGTTTGTTTGTCTCAGAATGTCAGAATGCCTTCAGGGCCACAAGTGTAAGAGCTCCAAAAAATGAAGATACTTTCTGTACACATGCTCTAATGCTGCCTGAAAACCGGAGAGATTTACAGCTCAAATCAGCATACAGAAACAGACAGACAGCGAAGAAAAATAGCAGTCGATTAGTTATGTGTTTGGAGGGACAGGAAGTTCATCTTTTGGTAAATATTTATTAGTTTGAGAATGAAAAATAGCCTGTCCTACATCTAAATCTCCTTTCAAAACTATATACACATTGCTTTAATCAGAAACAAAATTATTAGACAAAATAAATCATGGAATTCATTTAATTTTTAGATGTTTGCTTTTGTTATATTCATATAAAAACCTGTTAGAAATAATTCCTCAAAAATATTTTAAATATAATTATTGTAGAATATCAGCTGGGCTTTTAGACGGCTGTTCCAGACTATAACAAAATTATGTCTTTACTTAAGTTTAGTGGATTTTTTGCATAATTTTTATATATGCACATACTTTCTACCTTCTTCCTTTAAACAACTGTAAAAAAAAATAAAAATTTTTAAGAAAAATTCAAAAAAATCTAAAAAAAAATAAAAATTTATTCATATTGCACTTTAATATTGCAACATTAAATATTTTATTATAAGGTTTCATTTAAACATTGGACTTGTTTAAATTTAAGACCATGACCAAAAGTTCCTCAGTTTAAGTGTTCTGGAAGTTCCATAAGTAATTTGCAATACAATTTGAACAATAAGTTTTGTGATCCACTGCATCATTAGTAGAACTACTACTAGTTTTAGATTTAGATTTAGTATTTTGATAGCATTATCAGACAGTGAGAAACAGCCATTTAGCCATGGCCATTTAGTTTTCTTGTCAGTTGTCACTATTCCTTGACTAATGTTAGCTACCTTTGGCAAGCTAGACAGCTAAGCTATGTTAGTTAGCACAGCAGTGCGCAGGTTTCAAAACCTGCGAATGGAATGAGAGAGTCTATCATAGGATGCATGCCTTTTTAATACTACTGTAGATAAAAAAAATACATAGAAACATTAGACGCATTGGTGAACATTTTGGTCGCCACCTGGAGCCCTGTGTTGATAGTAATACTAAAAGGAAATAGTATAGTAATAGTATTAGTAGTGTTATTAATAGCGGGGATGGTAGTAGTGATAGTAAGAAGAGGAAGAGTAACAGAAGTAATAGTGGCACAACTACTATTAACCTAAGTAGCAATAATAATAATGCTTTTAGTAGTAGAATGAGTAATACTAATAGTAGTAGTATTTGTAATTTGTAGTACATTATTAGAAGTAGTGGTGCTAGTAATAACAGATTATTATTATTAGTAGTAGTAGTTGTAGTAGTAGTAGTAAAAACGGTAGTGATAGTTTAAAGGTATTACTGATCTCAGAAGCAGGGGGAGTATTAATAGTAGTAATATTAATATTATTATTAGTAGTAAAACGAAGAGGGGAGGAATAATAGTGGTTGTGTATGAATAATAATAAGAGTAGGTGTAGCAGTAGTAGTGGTACTAATATTAATTATAGTAGTAGTTGCATTAGGAGTAGAAATAGTAGTTGTATTAGTAATAATATTAATAGCACTAGTACTGTTATTAATATTAGTGATAATAATAGCAGTATTTTATGCAATAGTGAGTTCTTTCTATTTTATGCTTGGCTCAAAGTAACGAGTCATTGTAAAGTACACTGTGATGAGCTTACAGTATGAACCCTGTGCCCTGTGTAACTGTACTCGGCTGTCTCATATCTGCTAATCCAGACACTTTGAGGTGATGTTCAGCTTTTGCCCTGAAATATGTTTCCTGAACGATGAAGGATAGGAGCATACATAGGAGCTTGCCTTACCTCATTGGTGTTCCACCGATGTCTCTCCTTGGGCAGGGAGGAGCATTTGGGCAGACATTCGAGCAGCTTCTTAGGCAGGTAGATTTTCAAATGTCCATGTTCATCTGGTGACAAAAGAAAAGCAGATCATTCAAACATTGCTAAAGAAAACTGATTTTCCTGGTCTACCTTAGTGTTCCCAAATATCACTAGGAGAGACGTATAACACTAATTGTTCTTACACTTCACAACATATTCCTCTGAAAATTATAGGGTGAATAGAGGAAAAGAGCTCAGAGGGGAAACATTCTGTTCTTGTTACAATTCAAAAAGCTCTCTGAAAATCCCTGTTGAATATGAATAGGCATGTCTTGTCAAGACGGAAGCTCTAAAAAAATTAAAGAACAAAGCACAAATGTAAAAAAAAAAAAAAAGAAAAAAAAAAACCTGTATTGTTATGAAATGAAACGAAGTGGATTTGTGTACAAGGTGCGTCCAATCTCTCAGCCGGGACTGCTTTGATTTTTGTTTTTATTTTAAAACTATAATATTTCTTCTCCTACTATCTTATCATGCAAGAGTGCATGCTCAAATACATAACAAGCTATTTGGGTGACAACGCAAAAGCATTTCAAGGTTATTGATAACCATTTGAATCAAGGGCTTGGGCTTCTTAAGGAAGTCAATGTTTAGCCCTTAGGGAGAAGGAAGTTCCACATTGCGTGCTGAGCCTGCTTATGAATAAAAAAAAAAAGTAAAAAAAAAAAAAAAAAAGTGAGTGAGTGAGAGTGCACAGGAGACAGAAAGGGACTGGAGTGTGTCCTCTAGGAACGCATAAAGACATTGGGCAGGGAGAGAAAGTGAAGCTGCAGATGAAGATAGTGGGTCCGCTGGGATTCAGCTTGGCGAGCACTCAAACTTCAGGCTTAAGAACAAACAGATAGCCAGGGGAGAGAGGCACTCGGTGAAGGTTAGGTGACTTGAAACTTCTATGCTGCTTTACCTGTGCATGAACTGACGGCTGTGTGAATAATTTACAGCTTTATAGCAAGAGCAGCAGATGAGCAAGCCTGAAGGCCAGTCTCTAGTGTTTACAATAATCAAGCCTAATCTTTACAGACAAAGGAATCTAAACTGTTCAATAACACTGTCCTCTTCAGAGGACATTACAAAGATGCACTAACATTTGTTGGGAGCAAAAATGTTACTGACATTTCTTTTGCTTTTTTATCTTTTTACTTTTAGTGCAACACAAATCGTCCCAGAAGTGGACACGGCATGAATTCATTATCTAGCCCAGGCTGACCTGACTCAAAAAAGGGGTAGCAAACATAATGTAACAACAACAGAGCTGTAAGTTAGACATAGTCTGTCGATTCAATTCAATAAATTTTTTGGGACATTGTGATTTTCGATTCAATTTCGTTCAATAGCACTTTGTAGCATGTTTACTGTCTGATTTTCCTCAATCAGCTATATTTAGTAAAGGTTTTGAAATGTTAAAAATGACTTAAATGTATCGAATAAACACTGAAATTCCATATAACTTATGTTAAATTTTTTTATGCTCCCACTCCAGTCCTGTAGATGGCAGTGATGAACCAAGCACGGGTATTAGCAAAAGGTGCAAAAAGGTATAGTATATTTTAAGAAAACTATACATTTCAGACCATATAACAGTTGCATGATTTAACCTAAATGAATTAATGTAAATCAAAAACAGTGAATGTGAATCAAAACTGACCCACTGAATTAATTAACTGAATCGAACAACAAAAGATTGCACAATCTACTAAACTGCAAAGCCCTAAACAACATACGGCTACATAATTAGTTATTTATTAATTACTGCAGTAGCACACACTAAGGCAATCGACTACATTATGATTAGTTATGGCACAAGAACACAAATTTCTTTTCCTACATAATAGGGCTGCACGATTTGGGAAAAATGTCACATTGCGATTATTAAGGTCAAAATTGCGATTTGCGATTGCGATACG
>JAQMYG010000016.1:3671319-3682158 GCA_030014215.1 Clariallabes teugelsi
GATGGGTATGAGAAGGAATGGGTCCTTCCACCTGTTTTAAACTCGGTCCCCATTCACCACTTACGTATAAGCGGAAATAATACTCAACTATGAATACTTTTTCCTCCGTCGAGAGACCCATTTCCAACACAATTTCCATTTCACTCATGGGAACACGTGTCTGGAGCTACGCCCCGTCGGCAAATGCAAATGTGCGTCTGAGATGCGCGAGTTTCAGTACTGTACTGTTTTTCATATTGTCTATACACTATATTGCCGAAAGTATTCACTCACCCAACCAAATCATTGAATTAGGGTGTTCCGATCACTTCCATGGTTACAGGTGTATATAGAGGTTGCTTCTGCGCAGTCAATAGCTACAGACCTTCACACTTCATGTGGCCTTCAGATTAGCTCACGAACAATGCGTAGAGAACTTCATAGAATGGGTTTCTGTGGCCGAACAGCTGGCAAAGCATCGGATTCAGTGGTGTGACGGATGCCACCACTGGACCCTGGAGCAGTGGAAAAGTGTTCTCTGGAGTGGCGAATCACGCTTCTCTGTCTGGCAATTCAATGGACGAGTCTCGGTTTGGTGGTTGCCAGGAGAACCATACTTGTCTGTCTGCATTGTGCCAAGTGTAAAGTTTGGTGGAGGTGGGATTATGATGTGGGGTTGTTTTTCAGGAGTTGGGCTCAGCCCCTGTGTTCCAGTGAAAGGAACGCTTAATGCTTCAGCATCCCAAGACATACACAAACTTTTCCCATGAATACTCTCCTAAATCTTGTGTAAAGCCTTTCCAGAAGAGTTGAAGCTGTTATAGCTGTAATGGGTGGGCCAACATCATATTAAACCCCATGGATTAAGAATTGGATGTCACTCGAGTTCATATGCATGTAAAGGCATGGAAGCGAATATTATTGGCAATATACTGTAGTGTACATATATTTCTCCTTTACTGTAAGTAAGGGACACATGAATAGTGGTCAGGGACGCATGAATCTGTGAATCTGGAGCATATCCCTCCAACACTGGCTGTGAGAATGAGAATACACCATGATTAAACATAGACACACATTTACAGTAGCATACACACACACACATTTTACCCTATGGATAATTTAGAGAACGGCATACTTAAGGGGAGGGGAGGAAACTCATGCAAACACAGGAAGAACATACTAAATTCCACAAAACCACAAAGTTCTGGATCGAATCATCTACGCTCCCTGCTACACCTCCATGCTTCTCCGCTCATTACATTTTAAAATCTTATTTTGTTTTCTCAGTAACTGAAGTGAGGACTTTATGCCAAAACATACTATGACATGCTGTAAAATATATCCAACCAATCTGATAAGCAAAACTTCGGTCCGGTTTGTTCTGGGAAAACGCAGCAGGTTCTCTGTCGTCCTGTGCATCCCCACTGAGGATTACCTCAAATCCGCCTCCCGTAATGACTTTGCACTGTTCGTACGCGCAGCTTGGCATGAAACCAGCATTCTGCCATGCTAACTGTATTAAAAAGGAGAAGAATGGACAGAGTGACTTCCAAAAGTCGTCAGTGCTGAGTCAGGTTTTAATAAAAGCTGTTACTTTTTCCATTCTATTGACAGGGCTGATGGACGTTTTCTGACTCTATGTTTGCTAATAAGGATTTCTGCCGCGTCGTGCGCCATAAGCGCTTTGTTATGGTGTTTTCAGAGTATGAATTTTGCAATTATTGTCAAGTTATTAACTTATATTGTCCATAATGGTTCAGTAGGGCCAATTTAGAGAGACAAAACTAAAAGGACAAGGCATTTATAAGATCTTTTCTGTTATTCTCTCATTATATACCAGTCTTGCAGCACTGAAAATTCCATAATTTCCATATTACTTGCTAAATAGTGTGTAAGCCCTGACCATGTGACTGTAAGAACAGTATAAAATCATATGATAGGCCAGACTTTAAGAGTAAAACTTGCTGGGATTCTACATCAAGTATTTTGCAGTGTTTTCATATAAGAATTTTTGTTTTTATTCAAGATACTTTGTTAAAAATGGCCTCCAAATGCATTTGAAAAAAAAAAAAAAAACCTTCTTTAAAATTACTGGCACAAATTAAGGAACATCATCATCACCATGTGGGAATTTTGCCTGTGTTCAAACTGTGAGCTTTGGAAATGGCTGCACCCTTGCTGTGGGATTCAAGTAGACATGTTTACAACAGATGTAGTCGTGGTTAATATCTATTTTATTTTATTTTTTTCAGAGCAGGGCTTTTAATATATTTTTCTATCGGTAAAACTGTCATACTTACATTAAAAGCAGAAGGAATCAAACCCCATGAGTGAGATAGCTGTCAGTTAATTAGAAAACTTTCTACAATAAAAACAGCAAGGAAATGCTGGGGCGAGCAACACTTAATGCTCCCAATACAGATATTAAAGAGTATCTGGGGAAATTTAGAATTTTTTTTTCTTCATTTTTTTCCCAAATAAAATTAATGTGACAGAAATAAAGGCTCATTGCGCAGCGGCTCCAGGCAGCCAGGGAAAGGGATGGGTCTGCATGTTAATTTATCACGGCACTGATAAACTTCAACTAATCTTACTCGTGTTAGTCAGATCGGTGTTGAGATGCTTATTAAAGACTGGCAAACAGGCTTTCTTTTTTACCTTTTACTTTGTGTGGTGTGGGACTACACAGGATTCGGGACTCAGGCCTACGCTAAAAACCTCTATCCGAGACATCAAAAGTCTCCTACACATTTATTCCCTACGTACATACAGGTTACATAAATACCAGTAGTGTAGTTGTCTATATGGTAATTTCTAAAGGACGAAAGGTGAACATGCAGACGCTGCTAAGTCACACCCACAATATGTTATCTAATGGTGAGCCAAATGGAGACATGGAGATAATAATGCAAATACACCCCCGCACGTGCACACACACACACACACTCACAAATCACACACATGCGGACACACATGCTGTAGATCCTGTAATTTGTCATCCCTATGAAAAGCTACGACGTGTATTACTATAATTCAGTGACAGTCATAGTAGAAGAAGGCTGAAGTTACAATCAAGAGTGTGCACTGAAGCATGAAGCGTATTAGCATACAAGGGCTTGGCTCGGGAAAAAAAAAAAAAACATCACAAGCTTCATCCATGGAGCTGCGGAATAAATTATGAAAATAGATAAACTAATTTTACTAAATAATACAGTTCATATTCTTGACTGCAAAAATAAATAAATAAAATCAACTACCCAGATCTGCGAACAATAAAATGTCAATCCGATTAGAGAATGACTCAAAGCTTTGGACTCTGGCAAAATTGATTTAGTACTGAATTCTTTCTAGCTGCACTGAACTGTGGCTAGAAATAGACTAGGAGGATTTGTCTGAGGATCCAGCGTGATGATGTGATTCTGTCTACACGTCCCAAGAAAGAAGCAGACACTCTATAGACTGACCTGTGGCCTAGTGTGTCTCCAGGTCCTCTGATGTTTGAAAAATCTGGATGTGAGTGCTAATCTGGGGCTTATCAGATGTCTGTCTTGTGTGATTTACTGTTTTTGTCATGGTAGGCTGAGCAGGCATCGTATTCCAGACAGCCAAGGGTTAAAGAGGGCTGACAAAGGGAAGGGGGAAAAAAAGAAAACGATCCTGGATCAATAGTGCTCTCCTGCTTCGGCTTTGTGTCCTGGGATGCTCTTTCTACTTTTTTGTTATGATATGCGTCATCCTGAATAGGCTGCGACACAGACAGAAAACCGGGGAAATAAAGCACATAGAATAGCTACCATGATGAGCCACACTTGAGCCTAAGAGCTTGATGGTATTGCGGTTGTCACATAATACATGCTATCTGTAGAGGGGAAAAAAAAAGGCGTGAGAATAAATGGGAAAAATAATAGAGAGCACTACTACTTTTCTCCTCACTGAACATCCTTGCTGACACTGATTTTCATTTAACTTTAAATAATGTGTTGTTTTAACCAGGGTGCGCAAGTTCTTACAGGCAGAACCATGACATCGTTGGGAACGCTTTTGTGCTTCAGGTCATGCTGGTCAGTTTCAATTTCAGTTCACCCGCCTGCTTCAAGATCAATACCAATCAAAGCAGTGATTGCTCTATTGTTCTCTGTAATAATAGTGCTCCTTTACTGACTCCATCCTCCATTACCATCAGTGACCACATCTGTGTCTTTCAAAACATCACGCCCCAGACAACTATCTGGCAGTTGAGTAGAGGATGTCTTGTTTACACTTATGCGGCGTAAATGCTAAATTTCACCATTAAACCATCACCGTCATCTCCAAGATGATTTCTCAAAGAGTTACTATTTAGGTTTGTACACTATCTTTCCTAAAAGCCTTAATTTGGATATATTCCTCTGGCGCAGTGATCAAAATGCAGTGCAAAAACTGGTTCAATAAATGCTTGTTTCTCCAATCAGATATTGAATCAAATGAGTTAAATGTGTGCACTCTGGGGATGTCAAAGTCTAAGGTCTTATAAATTGAATAACTAGTGGTGTAGCAGAAATTACCTGCAACGTGAAATCCCATCTTTTCTAATACAGCTACAGAAATTAGACATGCACATGCACATGGGAACACACAAGCTTGAGTCAAAAGAACAGAAATATGTGTTGATATCAGTGTTCAGTTTTAATTTCAGGAAGTTGTCACATCCTGTAAAAGCTGCTTACTTGGGCAGGCAAGGGCACGGAAGGGGTACGAGTCTGTATCTTACTCTTGGACAAAGCCAGGCAGCGTTCACTAACGGAGGCATTCATCAAGACAGGAGATATGAGAATGCTCAAATACACATGGAGTCAATCATGCAAATGAGTGTATGAATACAAATGGGTAAAGAGCTAAGCTATGCATACAAAATGCACTTTAGACTGCTGGTGAACAATCTGTCCTCTCACCTCTCTCTCTCTATCTCACTCTCTCTCTTCATACCAAACCATTTCATGACGATGCCTTGGTATCACAGGTCTTCTGATTGCTCTTTTTAACTAGCACAGCATATGTGCATTTAAAATCAGTGCTTTGTTTCTTTTACAGATGTACACTAACACATCCATGGCAGGCTATCAGCACTAGAAGCTATTCGCTTAATAATTTTAAGAGGAGTGCCTTTTTTCCTCTCCTGTTTGGAGTAACACTTTCTGCCGTGAATAAATCTTTTGATTATTCTATGTATCTCAATTAACTCACTGTTCCACCAATTTATGTAATCTTTGAGGCAAAGAGTTTTATATTAATTGCTACGGCATTTTGGAAACCAGTGTTGCAGCTGATGAACCATTCCAGAAACAGGATTTTTGGATTTGATACAAGATGAAGCAAATGATTGTGCTGTCATCCTTGTGAAAAAGAAAAAAGAAAAACTGACTCTCTCATCCTCCACGGTCCAGCTTCATTGTGTCTTGTGACTCCTGTGACATAAAATATGCTATAATAAAAAATAAGTAAATAATTGAAAAGATTATAGAGACATGAATATCTGATATAGAATATTAGAATAGATTCCCAACAATTGATGAAAAGTGTCAGGTGAAGTAGTGAAGGGAACGTAGGTGGAACATACAGTAACAACAATAAACGCTAAGGCTTAGGATTAGCTTTAGTTGAGCACAACAGAATACTATATACTGTATATTTATACAATTTTCCTTTGGGATTAATAAAGTATTCTATCTATCTATCTATCTATCTCTCTATCTATCTAGAAACCCAAATGTCTTGTAATACTGACAACAAACCTCGCAGTAGAAACTAAATCCGAGAATGGACTCAGAAAGCAGGGTGCTTAAATAAAGGCACTAATCGAGGATGAGCAGAATCATCTGGGCATGATTAGAAAGTAAACAAAGTGTAAACAGAAACTGAAGGACAGGACGAACACAATAAGAGTCACTAAGGTTTCACATACTGTAGCACCTGGTGACAACCTTAACAAAAAGCTTATAAAAGAACAAGAAAAAAGGAGCAAAGGATTCTTTAAAGTTAGCTGGCCAGCTCTGATGTTTTTGGTAAACACAGTAAAGCAGCCAGGCTGAATGAGGTCCAGGTTCAGGATTGCAGGGGAGTCTATTTCATTACCTGCATAGTGAGTTCAGAAGCAGGTCCTACTTGAGAAAAATATACAATACCACTACTACCAGAAGCAATTGAACCACTGTTGGCTATGTACTTAATCTTTCAAACTCATAGCTATTTCAAAAGAAAAAATGGACCTAGCTGAGAAAATATTGGCTATGCACAAACATCACACTTGCACACAAGCAGAGCTTCAGCCAGGGTTTAGGTACTGCTCCTAACTTCTGATCAGGGTTCTGTTTCAGTGTCATAGATCACAATCAATAATCATAGATCAAATGCGTTTGTGAAGGAAACAATAATACTACTACTGATTTTGGAGCCTGACAAGCTGCACCTTAGTGGCTTAACCAGCCACACAGCAAGAAACGCAGGAGACATGTATCTAAACAGCCACTAATTACACTGTGGAGCTTGTTAACAACTAAGCAGAGGAACCTTTTGGCATTTGGCCGCTGTTTAAACAAGCAACTCTTGGAAACTGTTTGATCGCTCAACAAAGACATTAAAAAAAAAACCTTAGATGAAAGAAATTGAACTGGAAAAAAATGGGAGTTTCTTTTTCTGCCATTATTGGAGAGTGAGCAAAACACACACACACAGATGATGCTTGGGCTTTGCTCAGAGTGTGCTGTGTGTTGATTAGGCATGACAATGAGCTGCTGCCTCCAAAAATATGCTGCGCGTTACGGTGCACCATAGATATGCATGAATAAACATGATCTGTAATGAAGCCGAATGACAATGAAGCCCCTTGCTTTAATAAATATATAAATACATAATTAAATAAATAAATAAATAAACAAAATGATCCACCAAGAAAGGACTCGCTTTTTGCCAAGAACTGTGCTTAAAAAAAAAAACGAAGAAGAAGAAGTCACCCACAGAGCCGGGTTATTTTGAACACAGCTCCTGCATAATGGCAACTCAGTTTCATCGATTTGATTCCATTAGCTGAACGCTACACTCCAGTAAATGTATTACACTTACATCTGTTCAAATCTATTACACCTACTTCTTTCTTTCTTTTCTGTGGTGTAATTATGACATGATTTCACTCCATTGACTACAAGAGAAACATCGGCTGAGCAAGCCTCACATGCAAGGCTAACCTCTCTGTAGCACTACAGTATGTTATGTTACGACACTGGAATGAGGGAAATGCGTGAACGGGAAAATTATGTGTCTTTCTTTTTTCTTTTTTTAAGGGATGCAGTGTGGAAGTGAGCCAGCTCTCTTACTGTTGGTGTCTGTCCCATCTTGGACACGGTTAGTAGCAGTGTGGCTGGCGAAGCTGACGGAAGTTCTGTATGATTGATCAGCGCTACGAATTCTCTTCAGTCCTATGAGGGGGGAGGGGGGTTACAGCGGGGAGGGAAGAATGAAGGGAGGTCCTCTAAGTACAAATATATCATTTACTTTCAGTTTGTAAGCTTGCGATGTTTGTAACTCACTTATGCTTGTATCCTTAGGTTTAAAGTAATTTAGTTTGGTAGATAATGCGTTACTTTGTTGGTATGCAGAAAAGTTCATTCTGAGTTGCTTTTGTTTAGTCAGCAATTATTTAATAAAATATTTTAGAACTAGCAACACCATCGAGAAAACAGCAAACGCTCAGTAAAAATGTGCATGTCACGTTTTTTATTTTATTTTATTTTCAGCAATATTCAAATAGACTCATCTGAATTCATATAAATGGTGACAACTTGACATTTTAAAATGAACAAACTGATCAACCTTTTTACTCTTTTAAGAAATAAATGTTTACTTACTTTTTTATGCACAATCCTGAAAAGATATTCAGCTATTCAGATATTCATTTATATGTTTTATTTTTTTATTCTTTTTTTAGGAGTGCCTCAGTCAGACATGTACAGGTAGGTGAATATCTTTCCAGGATTGTGAGAGATGTGACATTACACAAGGTGACTACATCACAAGGTCAGACACAAAGAAAGCCTGACTGTGGTTTATTGTTGCTGAGGTCAGTAGGTCGTTAAAAATATCTGGCACACTCAAACAGATCTGACTCCAACTCAGATTATCAGATATACATACAGCATAACACAAGTTCTCTGGATTAGTGAAAGTACTTAGAAACAAAAAAGGAATTTAAGGTGAAGAAGAGTACTGTAAGTACGGACTGGACACTAATCACACTGTTCTCCAGCTTATAGAAAAATGTCGGTTCAAAGATTGCAGTTTTCGTCACCCTTCCTTTCCTTCCATTGCTAATGAAGACTGACAGCAGACAATTAAACTGGATGTAAAATGCATTATAATTCCTTCTGCTGCAAACCAGCCAACAGAGCAACAATCTACCTGACAAGCATCCCAAACTTCCAGACTTCTCTTATGGCATATGACTGAATTCTATCGAATGTGTGCTAGACATTAACCACTCCAAACGTTGTAACCTTATAAATTAGCACTGTTTACAAGAAAACTCAAACTGCACATGTGCTCCCTCCACTGAGCTGTGAACATTTACTCCCCACTTAAAGAGCACTATTTTAAGCTTTATACTGGTGTTGTTTATGGTCAAAAAGACTTATGCAGTATATGTGGCATTCATTATTTTGAAGGGAACTTAATGCTTAGACATTTGCAGTTTGCCTCTGCTGTTCTGATACTGTAGGTACAGCACTAAGGCATTAAAGACATGTCTCTACACTTAAGTCCTAGTAGCTGATATAATTAAGTTGTTAATTAGATCAGATAGGTCATTCTTGTCATTCCAAGAACTAAGCTGGATAACTTAAAACCAGCAAAGGAACTAGCAAAATTTATCATGCCTACAGTAGCTAGCAAGAAATTATTACTAGTAGACTCTGATTAATTATGTTGTCCTTTTAAACTTTGGTATTTTTCTTGTGTAATTGTGCTCAAAGTGTATTACAACGTGCTGTTTTTACAGGGTTAGGTAAAGGAACTGTTTACAATAATAGATTAGATTTAAGAAATAAATGCACTGTTCTGCTCAAATCGGTATGTTGTTTTTTTCTTTTTCTTGGGCCGATTTTACATCATTAGTCTACACAGGATAACGTGTTCAAGAAAAGGTTTAGTCACTAGCAAGATTGCTCAAAATTTTTATATACATAAGTATAATATAAAATATGAATTTTGTGTCTTCTCCTCTATAATTAAATAAATCAAAGTATAGGGTGAACACCCAAAATTCATATTTTATATTATAGGTACATCAGGTACTTTACGTTCATATTTTATATTATAGGTACGTTATGTTACTTATCCCATAGCGATACTCCACACAACATTGGTATCAAACTCTAAATTGGGGTACTGTAACAATCCCAGTAGGTAGGACTACAAGACACCTATTGGGGACATCTTTTGGGTCTAATTTCTTAAGGACCTCTTAAGGAGTCTTGAGTTTTAAAGACCTCCTACACGGCTAATCCGCATGTCCACTGGGACCCTACTACTGGTGTGTACGAAAGTCATGAAAGTTTCATAAACAATTACTTAAAAAAAATAATTAAAAAATCACAACCAAACTAATAAGCCAATTAAGACATAATGAAGCTATTTTATAATACTACGCCCCCTCTCCCTCTGGATGGATGAAGCAATCCATGAAAGCAGCTCTAAGGACTCTAAGAATGAGCAAGACTTCTTTTTTAGTAGAGAGTGATCAGAGAAGCATGAGCGAGAGAGAGAGAGAGCAGCCTCACTAAATTCAATTAGCTGAACAAAATTGCAGAGCTGATTCACCCGGCACAATTTAAAGGCTGCGCCAGTTATATCCCAGAGATGAGAATCTGATAAGTTTGCTATCAACAGCGGCTGCTGTTTATCAAGCCGGGGCTGCTGATCGCACTTCCCCAAGGCGTTCATCTTTACACAACAGCAATAGCCTGAAGATTTCAGATGTGTGCAGGATGTAGGATGTACGGTATGTCCTGACCTTCTCAATTCCCAGCTTGGGAAGATGCTGGTTGCGTATCTGAGCGGAGGACAGAATGGACACACTGTGAGTGTGAGAGAGAAGAGCAGGAAGCTTCTGAGGCCTTTTAGAACTAAACTCAAAAGACATCTAAGGGATGAAAAAGGTGAGTAGATTGTAACAGTTCTAGGCACCTGCGGAACATGTGTAAGAACTATGATATACATTAAAACAGGACAGAAAGATCCAGGGAACATGGAAAGACTGGAAGATACAAATGCACAACACAGTTTCTTTCTGCTAAGCTCAAAACAGGTCTCTTCTTCTTAGAAAAAAAGAGACAGAGAGAGCTATGATACTCTGATTAATTTTCCCCATGGCCACAAGATAAATTTTTTTGCTAATTGTTCCCTAAGATGATAGACACTTATGTAGAGGTCATCATGGATATACAAAAAAAAAAAAAAAAGAAAAGCAGGAATAGGACTGAACTCTTTTACACAGCCTCACCAAGACTCAGTAGCTCCCTTGCTGGAAACGCAACTCAATCTGTATGCAGCACAATATCGCCCCCTGCTGGAGCTCTTCAACCCTGAACCTGTAGATGGCACTTGAAAATTAAGCACTTAGATGCCTAAATGTTATCACAATTTCCACAGGCACGGAATCCCTGATTAGCCACCAGACCTCAGTCTGAATTTATCAAACACAGTGATTTCACATCTATATGCATATCTATATGAGGATCGTCTTTTGAGCGGAATGGCTAATTTCCCTAAAGCTTAGCTTACTATATATATATATATATATATATATATATATATATATATCTATATATA
>JAQMYG010000016.1:3692067-3715577 GCA_030014215.1 Clariallabes teugelsi
TGATCCAAGTCATGTGACTCATTATTTAAATATTATAATGATCCAAGTCATGTGACTCATTATTTAAATATTATAATGATCCAAGTCATGTGACTCATTATTTAAATATTATAATAAACCTTTTCTTTCGGCTGCTTCCGTCAAGTGGTCGCCACAGCGGACCATCCGATCCCCACACAACTTGCCACAGGTGTTACGCCAGATGCCCTTCCTGACACAACCCTCCTATTTCATGTGGGGTTGGAACTGGCTGGGTAATGTGGGGTGTGGTAACCCATCCACGGCAGGGCTTGAACCCAGATCCTCAGATCTCCAAACCAGCAACCTAGAGCCTTAGCTACGTGAGCCCCTACTCCCAGACAAAAGAAAACAAAATATTTAAATATTATAATGAGCCCTAGTCATATCACCAAATAAGACTTCACCTGTCTAAGGACAGCTTTTGGAAAAATTCATGAAAAATATGCACATGTACACTTTTTATTTTATTTTAATGCATTTATATTGGCTGGGAATTGTCACATTTTACAAACTGTTTCACGAAATAAATGTTTTAATTGTGGTTTCAACATTCAGTTAAAATGGTTCTACTGTACATTTATTCTGATCCTGTGAGTTAACCTTAAGCTGAACACATCTTTAAATACCAAAAACTAAAAAAAAAATTATTTTCCTTTTACTAACAGTTTAGCATTTTGACACATCCTCCATCTCTTTCCCTTGTCTCTCTGAGGTCTCATCATCTTAAACGCCTGGTATGGCAAGTTCGTGCTGGACACCAGCCAGAAACAGAAGCGAGCGAAGGTCATCGACGTGACAGTGCCTCTGCAGTGCCTGGTCAAAGATTCCAAACTCATCCTCACTGAGGCGTCAAAGGTCAGCCCGAGTCAGCTTCTGCACCTGTTCAGTGTTCTCCTGCTGACGCTATAACCATTCTAACCTCCCTTTACCCCTGGGCTGCTCTTTCTCTCTCTCTCTCTCTCTCTCTCTCTCTCAGGCGGGTTTGCCCGGCTTCTACGACCCGTGCGTGGGGGAAGAGAAGAGCTTAAAGCTGCTCTACCAGTTCAGAGGAGTCATGCACCAAGTGCTGTCTGGAGACACAGACGCTCTTCGGATACCCAAGCAGTGTGAGTAAAGTTGGGGGGTGTGGGTGGAGGAGATTGAGTGGTATCCATTTTACACACAGTGCTAACATTTCACATCGTCTATCACACTAAAGCACACAGGATAGACGCCGAGACGTAGGGGTCGACAGTACACATGCAACAAACGACGACAGGCACGGAAGGGAAACCCAAAGGCTTGTCCAATTTATTTTTTTTTTATTATTTATTTTGGTTCCCTGTTGTGAAGTCCTGTGTATGTAAACTTTGCCCACTTTCTGTTATCCCGTATCTCCGTATCATATCCATGATAACAGAGAACAGTTGTGTGATAAAGTCCAAGCATCGGATTTGTCCAGGATGTGGAACGGCTTTGCTGTTTTGACGTAACAAGAGCAGAACCTGATGTGTAAAGTTAAAGAGGTGTTTCTGGATAAAAACAGCCATTAGCAATTGAGCTACACCACATTTTTACTGAATTTGCATTTACTATGCAGTCAAGAGTTAAAGACTCATAGTGCTTGTTTTTTTATATTCAGTATTTATAATTGTGTATTAATTAATTTATTTATTTATATACGCATTTGATTGGACAAGTACAAGATGGATGTCGCGCTATCAAAAATTCTATTAAACAAATGAAAAATAAGAATATCCACAAAATACACTCCATTTTTTGTTCTACAGTGGAACCTTGGATTGCGAGTAACTTGGAGCATTTTGCAAGCCGAGCAAAATTTTAAAATAAATTTGAACTATATAAACAACGAGGTCTTGACATACGAGTAGTACGCATGCGCTTTGTCTGCCGAGCGTCATGCGTTCACAACTGAGACAATGGTTCTTCTCTCGCGCTATGGGATTATGGGTAACCGTCTCCCATGCTCAGTCTCATAGAGTCAAGATCCGAGCGTGCATGTACTGTTTATTATAACATTGTGACCATGTGTGTGTGCGCGGGCATAAAGCAAAAGCAAGTGTCATTAGAGAGGTTTCTTGTTAAAGATCCAGAGTCTCTCTGTCAGAAAGCAGTGATTCCGTTAGTGTATGTGTTTGCGTGTGTGAGTGTCATTAGAGAGGTTCCTTGTTAAAGAAGTTTCCCGACAAAGCAGTGTTTCGGTTACTGTGTGTGTGTGTGTCTGAAAGTTGTCCTACACAGTAGCTCCAATAAGAGAGGAGGGAGGGAGCTACTGTGTAAGACGAGAGGAGGGACGGAGGGAAGTAGTCGTTGTACACAGTAGCCCCCTCCCTCCTCTCGTCTTACTTCAACTTCACATGCACATATGCGCGCACAAACACACACACACACATACACAGATACACAAGCGCATGCACGCACAAACACACACACACACTAACGGAAACACTGCACTGTTGGGATTATTTTCAGTGGTAAAATGCAGGTTAATTTGTTTTATTTTTACTTTACATTTTGTGTTACTAATTTTTATATGAATATTTTTGAGTTGTGGAACGAATCATCTGAGTTTCCATTATTTCTTATGGGGAGAAATGTGCATTGATATACGAGCATGCTTCTGAAATGAATTATGCCTGCAATCCAAGGTTTGACTGTGTTGTGGTTTGAATACAGCTGAACCTCGGGAGATGAATTGAATTTCTTGTGGATGAGTATTGCGATACGAATTCTTCCATAGTAAATAATGTAAATGCAGATGATCCATTCCAGCCGTGCAAAAATATTCCCAATATTACAAAATAATGTGTGGAAAATCACATAGATTTGAATGCATGCTGGTTTCAATCGTGGGTCGACTCTTTTGAAACGGCTTTAGCTGGCTAAAAAAAAAGTCGCTTTGCTTGGCTTTCCACTGACGCAAACAAGTTTTGAACGGCTCCCGGATGATGCGTTCGGTTCGTTTGTTCGTATGCCAAACATAATTCTTGCAGTTTTACATTTCTTACCCCCTCAAATGTGACAATATTCTTCTATAACAACATGTGGTGATAAGTTCATGCATCATTCATAGACCCCTTGTCATAGATTTCTGTTTAAAACTATCATTTGGCGATTACACTTTCTACTGCGATCATGTGATTATTGTATTTATTATTTAATTTCTTGTCGTGAATGCCTAACTAGTTACGGTCCTGTTTCTTGACCTTTTGTGTTAGACCGTTAAGTGTGAAACTAAACTGAGCCAAGTGTACGAGAATGTCTCGAACACTTTTATTAGTCATTTTTCCCCTCAACCTCACACAGTCATGTTCTCTGCTTAAATCCACCGGAGTTATTACCTAGTGAGATTTTATTTTATGTTTTAAAACAAATCTACTTTTTAAAGCACAGTGAGTAAGCCTGAGCAGAATAAAGTTAATGAAAATGTGTAAATGGTCCAGTGAATCTATGATCTGTCTAAATGAATCATTTGCAAATGAGTCAATGCTTTGATTCAGCTCTCTTAAATAAAATCATTTAGAATTAGCTATTAGAATTCATCGTCCACTTTATAATATTTTTTACAGGCAATGCTTTTTTTTACTCGCGTTTTCTGCTTTTCACCAACTGAACTGTTCGAATTCATTCATCTTCTGTAAGCACTTTATCTCAGTCATGGTCGCAGTTCCCTTGAAATAAGAGTTTGTGTGAAGATGTTTCTGTGATAGATGATGTTTGTTATCCCAACCCATAACTTTGCTAAGAGCTTGCTGCAGCACAGTCCCGTTTCATTTTTATTTCTGTCTAAAATAATTAGGATTAATAGTTGTTCATTTCATATCTGAAGGCAAAATGTGAAAGTAAAGAAGCTGCATCAGGTTTGTAATCATAATAAATAAATATTAAAATACCATTATATTATCAACATTTTACCCAGTTCTTGACCCTTCATCTTTTATTCTGAAGACCTCACTGTTCATACAGTATATGCACATCTGTGTACAAAGTTGTTGTACAACTATATTGAATTGTAAGTAAACGTTATAATGTGAATCGTTACACTGGACTCTGGTGTGTAATTTGACTTTGTAAATATACAGTATGTATTCTTTCATTTTAATGTCAAATGATAAAAACCTGAGATTAAACATCCTCCATGCTAACTTGGCTATCTGTCCAACATGCCTACTGTAGTTTTACAAATTAACAGAATGGGTTGGATTATTTTTGTTAGTGTGACAGGGGAAATCTTTATACATGTGATAGTTGGGATTTTTAGTTACGGTCAATGTTTTTGGATAATTTCTATTAGTAATGACTAATATTACTATATTTATTGTTTTATGTTTTAAACCACCCCCTTGAAAATACTGCTTTTTCAAATAAAAATGAAAAATATATCAATTAAAAAATGTAAAATATGCATTTAATAAAATAACATAATCCACCTCCACTCCAAAGAAGAGTTATGTATAAAATAAAATTTAAAAAATCAAATAAACATTTTAATAAATACTACACAAAGCCAATCAGATCAACCCAACTAAAACCTTATTTATAAAATGTCACATTTTTTTTTTATTAACCACCCATGCTGAAAGATTATCCTAATAATTTACAACTACAAATAAAAATAACTAAATAAGAGAAACCACATCACACACTGATCTCCATTTAAATTCTTATAAGATCTTTATTTACATCAGTTTCACAGAAACATTCTTTCTCTCTCTCTCTCCCGCCCTGGGCCCATGTTCCCATCTCCAAGCCTACCACAGTGAGATTCCCAACATTCCTCCTAATAAGTCCTTAAATTCCCAGTCAAACCAAGACACGTGGACAGCCGTGAACCCCCGGCAACGTTATATACAAACGGAAAGTGACTGACTGTACAAAAAGAAGAGGGGGGAAAAAAAATCTTAATCAAAAAAACATGACAATGGATCAAATCGTTGGAAGAACTAAAATCGTATTAAGTGTATGCTAATGAAGGATTCACAGGAATCCTACAGGAAACGACCCTGGGTGAACTAAACTATCTAAATAATAAAGTATATATTCTCAGGAGACGTTTCCACTGGGGCATGCTTACTGAAGCACCGACCTATTATGATCTAGACACGATCATAAAATATATATATTTTTAAAAGGGGCTTGTTACGTGGAGCACTGATGTTGCAAATGTTCACACACGTACTGAAAACACAGGTTAAGGAATTAAGAATCAAAGTGGTTATTTGATAGTCGTACAGACCAGAGGATGAGCTTCATGCTCTCTGTAACGAGCTATTAAACGTAATGTTTCTCAAATCAGTCCTGGCCCACCGAGCTCAGGGAATGAAAAGACTTTTCAGTTGCCACTGACTGACTTCGCGTCTTTGTGTTTCCCAGGAAATTCTAAACACGTAAATGGAACTGAAACACAAACATAAATTACAACGGAGTTCCAACATCTGATCATCCCTCAAAGATTTCTTGCTTTACTGCTCCCATCAGCACGTTGATGCAACAACAAACAAAACAAAACTGGAAAAATGGTCTTAAAGTTCAAAATCAAACACTGAAGACACGGAGTGCAAATAGAAATGAATGGCCACGACACTAATATGAAAAAATAACGCAGTCCTGGCGACTGACCTAACATTACAGTTAAGCGAGGGGAGTTTACACAGGTCATGTACGTGATGCTAGAATGTTGTGTGGTATTTAACCAGGGAGAGGGGTTTAAAAGAAGAAGAAGAAAAAGATTCTTAAGAATGCCTTACAAGCATGGCATAGTGCAATAAAAACGTCTTGCTACAGTATTTTAAATAGTTGCATTGACGTGAGATTTAGGATGGGAGGAAGAAACAAAAAGTAGGAAAAACTAGTAAACTGTGCAGTGGGGTGTGTTTGACTACAGCTGTGTTCAAACCAAAGACAAATGAGAATTCCAACTCTAAAAGTTGATAAGTTGGTGCTGGGTCAAGTCGAATGCAGTACGGGAAAAAAATAAATACAAAATAAATACAAAATAATACAAAAACTAGCTAGAATCTAGAAAATATTTGCTGAATATGAGTGAAAATTAAGTTAAGGTAAGAAATCTTCAAAATCAGGGCCATGTACATGTTTCCAGAGTTGTCAAAAATCTGAACAGACACACAAATAAAATATACTTTAAAAGTCATTTTGTTTTTGCTTCTGGGCAAATATATACTGTAAAATATGCCACTCGGGTCGAAGGTCACAATGAAGTAAAACAGAGTGCGTGTGAATAACACATTAGGCAGTTAGTGCTGAGACCTTAACAGTGTAGGAGAAAATTCACAACCGGACGTCCTGGATGTGAAGTCCATCATGTGAGACACTTTTTAGACACCTGAAGGACAGGATGCTTTGAGGACAAATACAAACCAACAAAAAAAATCTTTAATTATTCGCTCAAGGGCAGATTGCGTACTGTGTTTTCACTGTAACCCCATCTCAGTTCCTGAGATATTTTGGGCTTCCAAAAAGTTAAACAAGTTCAATGTAACACTTTGAACAAACACACATACGTTTCAAAGCTATGGGTACATACGTTCCCTTTTTGAAAAAAAAGTGCAATCCATCGTCCTCATTCCTCTTCCTGAAAGTGTGTCATGAAAGAAAACATGGTGTCCGTTTTCAAACATCTGCAGAATCTTTTCTCGTTAATGCATTATCTAAGGTTGATTGCCTTACGCTCCAAAAAAATTTAAAATAAAAAAAGGAAGGAGGACGATATATAAAAGAAAAAAAAAAAGGAGAAAAAAAAAATTAAAAAGTTAGTTAGTCAGAGCCCTTCCTCTTCAGAATTCTTCTCCTGTCTTGATGGGAGTTCGTCCTCAGGGAAGGGGCGTGTACGCCGTCAGTCTAGAAGGTGTTTTCGAGAGCCCATGCGCGAACGGTTTGAGCGCCGAATGTCAAATTTGGAGTCTTTGCACTGCTGGCAGGTGTACGTCTCCGGGACGTTGGACTTGCGGATTTTGGCGCAGGACAGGTGGATCCAGGTGTTGCACTGGTTGCATTCAATCATCGCCCTGCCGGCGAACGGCTTCATGCAGAAACATGTCACCAGGTCCCATGAGTCGTCGTCTATAAGGGGAGAAGTACATAGTGTTTCAAAAGCACGTTTTTAACACTACACCTAGAAACTTGTCCTTCCTATAGTTTAAAGCAATTCCGTATTCAGCCACTAGAGGGCAATGCAGCAACATCACTTGTGTGTGTATGTTCAAATACTTAGTCGAACAAGTCTACAAAATTCACCATATTGCCAAAAATATTCGTTTTAACACTATGTGCTTTGTGCACTAGTGCGCAGTCATGTTGGAACAGTTCCCACAAAGTTGGGAGCATTTTGTCCAAATGTCTTGGTATACTGAATTATTAAGAGTTCCTCTTTCACTGGAACACAGCGGCTGAGCCCAACTCCTGAAAAACAACCCCACATCATAATCCCACCTCCGCCAAACTTTACACTTGGCACAATGCAGTCAGAAAAGTACGGTTCTGGCAACCGCCAAACCCAGACTAGTCGATCGGATTGCTAGACGGGTCATTCGTCACTCCAGAGAACACGTCTCCACTGCTGTAGAGTCCAGTGCCGGCGTGCGTTACACCACTGAATCTGATGCTTTGCATTGCACTTGGTGATGTAAAGGCTTGGATGCAGCTACTTGGCCACAGAAACGCATGCCACGAAGCTCTCTATGCACTGTTTAATGAGCTAATCTGAAGGCCACATGAAGTTTGGAGGTCTGTAGCTATTGACTCTGCAGAAAGATAGCTTCCTATCACGGTACAACGCTGTAATTCACTGAGCTCCTGAGAGTGACCCATTTTTTTCACAAATGTTTGTAGAAGCGGTCTGTGTATTGATTTTATACTCCAGTAAGCATGGAAGTGATTGGAACACCTAAATTTAATGATTTGGATGGGTGAGTGAATACATTTGGCAATATAGTGTATTTAACACTGAAAGAAGGTATTTTGACAAACACTTTTGTTTACAAGTATACTACATTTTTGCATCAAATTGGTTGTTGCCTGTTATTAATAAAGTAAAAAATTGCGTCTTAGAGCATTTAGCAAGACGAGCAAAGATTTTTAATAAATGTTAACATAAACAGGCAAGGTCTTGACACAATAGTCCCCTCCCTCCTCTCGCCTTCACACACTAACGGGATTCTTTTCAAAGGTAATATTTTGTATTAATTATTTTTATATGAATATTTTGGGTTGTGGAACAAATAATCTAAGTTTCCGTTATTTCTTATGGGGAAATTTGCTTTGATATACTGTACAAGCACACTTCCAGAACAAATTATGCTCGCAATCCAAGGATTAACTGTGTGCGTGTAATATATACTTGCCTGAATCGACCATGATGTCCTCATCGTCTGCGGAACCGTCTTCGTCTCGGAACACCACCTGCTTTCCCTGGCGTATCACCGTTCTAGTGCCGGGGAATCCCTCCATCTTCATCACCACGGCTTCTCCCTCGGGCACCGCAAGCGTCTCCCTGCTCTCGCCCCTGGACTCTGTTCCCGAGCTGGCCGAGGAATCCCAGCACGCCCGCTCCGCCTCTGGTTCCTTTTTGCAGCCTATGGTGCCGTGGGAGCCTGCGAACCCGAGCGGAGAGCTGGTGCTGGGGTGAGAGGAGCGCTCTGGGTAAGAAGATGGTGAAGAGATGCTGATGTAATCCTCCGGCTCCTCCTTGACGGCCCGACTGAAAGCAGAAATCTCCGCTCTGGTGCCTGAGGGAAACGGCAGGAAAGACGCGGACTCGTCAGATTTGCTGTTCTCCATCAGCTTCTTTTTCTTCTTCTTCATTTTTTCGGTTTTCTTGCATCCCTCGAGGAGGAAGCCTGTGGATTTGGGCCGCTTGTGGAGCTCGGGCTCATCACTTGCAGGTCTCTTGAAGCCGCTGAAGCTCTTGCGGCTTTTGTGCGGAGGCTTATCGGGAGAAGGAAGGCTGTCGCTGTCTGCTGTGCTCCCCGTGCTGTTAGGAGGACTCGAGCTGCTCCTGAGCGGCACCTCCTGCAAACAAAGGAGGTGGTATACAAGCACTTGGTCAGGTACACTGTCCAAGAAACCGGTCTCCGTGCAATACCAGTGTTAATACTTTTCTATTCCAGTGTACATGATAAAACGTGCTCGTCACTTCAAATTATTACAATTACTGAGAAAATGACTAAAGTTTGATAGCAAGAAGGAAACCTTTAAAACTGGCCATCTCGAGACACATCAGATATTTTATAACTAGAAAAAAAAAAGCTTTTTTGAAACTGTATGTCTAAAGACAGTTTTGAAAGTTGTTCACGTGGAGGAATAAAATATATATATATATAATATATATAATATCGGTTGAAACAAGACTTGTATAACAAAAATAAATAAATGCGGATGTATGCGTTTACGAGTGATGGGACATTGGATCGTGAGGCTGGCCGGAGAATTGGAGCACACCGTTGAGACAAAGAGAGATTTGCGCCAGAGCTCTCAATCTACCAGTCAATCTTTGTTTCTACCCTCACCTATGATCATGTGCGTTGAACATTCCGATCATGATGAACATAATAAAGTATAAGGAAACATAAACTTCATTAAAAACAAAGAAATTATATTTTAAGTTTCTTTATGGAAAAATATTCAGCTCCAAATTCAACTCAAATATTTTAATATGATTCAGAATCAGATTGAACGCCTTTTTTTTTCTTTTTATGTCGATATAGACAGTTACGGATCAGCACCGTCTCTGATTACCCAAAGAAAGAGACTATCACTTTGCATTCTGTATTCAATTTCATAAAATAAAACATCACATTATATAAAACTTATGATAGCAAGCAGTTTCCATCTCTCTGATCATCTGCTGGTCTAAGAAATCATGACTAGACACAATGAAGAAGTTTTAAGAAAGAAAAAAAAAACCACTAGAATAATTTTTTCACCCCTCTCCACAGGATTAACAGAAATGGAATCTAATTAAAGCACCCATTATGCGAAACGGCAGGAACTCCTAACACCCCCTGTGACATTTCATGCTGCTTTGATCTAACTGACATTTCTAGGACTGGAATTAATGTCGGATGTGCTTAAACGCGCAAAACCTGCGTGAATATAACAACAACGCTCAAACGGTTATGACGATTATGAATACCTCCGAGGAATGACGGAGGAAATAAATTTGAATTGTATGCAGGGCACGCAAACGTGATTCGCTGCTGAAACGCTCGCGCTATTACAAGGTTCATTTCTTTAGAAATGCTCGGCTATGGTGTAAATCCAAGGGAACGACATTAATCACAATTTTTTGCTTGATATCCTCAAATGAATGACTTTTCAGAAAGTGAGGGATTGCACTCCACGTTACATTTAGGCAAGCAAGAGAAAGAGCTGCGTTTGGGTGTGGCATGATAACCTGTTTTTGACTTAAACAGGAATTAAATAAAATTATAGAACCAAAGAATCAGTGTGAAAACAGTGTAGTTGTATACCCATCAGAGAGACATCCCGCTACATCCCTCTACAATGATGTATCTCTCTTCAAAACGAATCCAAGTGTATTTTTACGAAGTTATATACAAAAGTATGACATGAAATCACAATGAATCAACCCTATGCATCATAGGAATCATCTGAGCCAAACATTTGTTCGCGTGTCATACACAATACACTACTCACCTCCTGTGGATATGGAATATAACCCGCATAGGCCAAGACGAATGTACAAAACTTGTTGAAATCTTCCACTGTCCTTCTCCTTTTGTATGTTGGACTGTACCCCTGCAATCAAAAACAATTTGTATCATAAAATCAGTCCAAGAACTCACATGTAGATAATGTATGGGCAGGAAGTACAGGAACACAACTTGTCTGAAAGCTGACCGCTATCAGGAGCTTCTCAAAAAGAAAACCTTGCAGCAGAGAATCGATCCTGTGAGGCGCTCAGCATCAGACCATAAAATTTTGGGGTGCTTCAATCAGGGTTTTTAAAATTATTATTTATTAAAGCTCTTATTTATTGGCAGGCAACATACTCAATTCTCTTATTATTTTATGTTTTCTTCCTTATCAAGAAGGAAAGTGAGCCAATTTCAATTTTGTTTTTAAAGCAGTAGGTTCCAAGAGGAATCATAAATTAATGTTAAATGATGTTTAATGCCTATTTATTTAATATATCTTTGTGTCTTTTCTAAATGTTTTGATTGTCTTTCATAAATACGATTATATTGTTCAAAAATATGATTGCAGTGTTGTAAATTGGTAATATTTTGGGTGGTTAGAACGGATTATCTACAATTACACACCCTCCTCCCCGCAAAAAAAAGAAGAAAAAAAACCACTCTGACCAATCATATTCAAGAACTTAAACCGCGCCGCCGCCACTTTGTACGTGTAAAATCTCGCGAGATTTCAGCACCATCAGTGAAGTAGCATCTTCACTGAGCTAACGGGATTATTGGTAACTTTTTTTTCCCTCTCCTTCTGTTCCCAAAACAATCCGTTTAGACGAAAAAGCGTGAACATCCGCGAATCACAAAGACACATCACTTACATAAATTCATCCCCACTTTAAATAAATAAATTTAAAAAACAAGATTTTTTGAGCACTTAGCAAAAATAAATAAATAAGCAAGCAATGTTCTGTGCTAATTTGACCACCTGCCACGCTAGCAAAGCGACAAAATCGATAATGCACGGCTTTATTCCTGGATTTTAATTTATAATCTTATCTGAACAAATTAAAACACGTTTGTTGAAATTTACTTCGACTTAGTTCTGGCGTAAAGCAAGCGCATCACCGGCTAAAAAAAAAGCGACGACTTAGCATCTTAGCCTAACAATAATTAATACATACAACAAGTAGAAATGAAACTTTCTCTCGCTTGTTACGTTTATAAGAAAACATTGATATTTAACTTCACAGCTGTAAGTATTTGAGCTAATCAATGAAAGAACGAAAAATAAGCCATGCTAGCAGGCTAGCCAAAAAAAAAAAAAAACCGAGTAATGTTTGTTAGCGCGCGCGCGCACACACACACACACACACACACACGCATCACTGATATAATTATATCCAAATCCATCCCAATAAGCCCAAATGGTGTGATATTTTTCTGAAAATGCATTATTTGTCTTCTTTAGGTGTCGAACGAGCTACTGTAGCATTCGACACTGACTAGCATGACGCGATTTTTAAAACATAATAACAAAAAAAATGTTTCTTTAATGCGTCGATTTGTCAACTTGTTACCTAGACAAACACTAAGTTAAGCCTTTTAACTCAACTTTTCAACAGCTTTTTTTTTCGTGCTAGTTAATACACTCGGCTAGCAAGCTAGGGAATTTCTTTGCTAGTCAGCATTAACAATTCCTTACTTTAAACAGACAAACATTCACTGATACATCATGGACATATGTCTATCTAAATATTAAACAAGTTAAACGTGTTCAAATCTTTAAAAAAAAAAAAAAAAAAGGATTATTTTTTTTCTTTAGCTAGCTAAAGAACTAGCATTCAACCCAGAGTAGCATGACTAGCAGGCATGAAATTTAGCAACATGGAGCTGTTTTTAATTAACCACAATAATAAAAACGCTTAATGGTTCAATTGTCGACTTGTTAACTAGACAAATACCCTTTCAACTAATGAATTATCTGCCTTTTCAACAGCTTTTGTGCTAGTACACACAGCTAGCAAGCTAGGAAACTTGCTGTTACTAGTCAGCATTAACAATATATAACATTAAACACACATTTATTATTATTAAGTTATTAAGTTTGCAAATATATATTTACTATAAATGTTAATATTTAAAAATATATACACTGTACCTGTGAGTCAAAAGTAGCTGTTTTAACATCAGAGTTGTCCATTTTCCACGACGTGGAGTAAGATTTCGATTCAGATCTCGAATCACTGCAAAGTTTAACATATAAAAAACGTGATAATAGAGAATACAGAGTTGTTTTTAACGTTAAACAAGAATAAATCATGTCAAATGAAGTGTGACGGCTAATCAGGCGTATGACCATCGGTTTGTGTTTGATTATATGATATATTGGTATTTTGGCTCTCTGTATCTCATCTGATAGATTGCTTATTGTTATTATTAAAATAATATTTTTTTTTTAATCAATGTACATATGTTAACACTAAGGTTGATGGCTAGCTAACCAGCCATGTTTGCTAACCCTTATGGTAAGATGTGTCACATGTTTATTTTTGTCATAATTCAAATCATTAATTTAAATAAACACTAATGATGATAATAATGAACTTGTCTTGTGACAGAGAGAAAGAGAGAAAGTGACAGAGAGCTTGTTAACTTAATCCAGCTGTCCAAATCGAACTAGCTGATGCTAATGCTCATACCGCTGACAGTTATGAGGAAAAAACTGCTGATTGTTGTTGCTGTCGATGATTGTTGTTGACGAGGAAACCATGTTTAGTGCAATCCTTACACTTTCCAATAACACTAAGTGTGATCTGTTTAAAGAGCTAACGTTACAAACAAGACGTAGGGTAACATGATTAACGTGACTAGCCGTCTAACTACTCCAGGAGTTGCGGTCCACTAAAAGTTCAAATCCTGCTACATCAAGTTGACGTTTGTACCTTAAATCGACGACCCAAGCGATGACAAAGATCGGATCCGGGTGTAAATCCAGAAATTGCCGTAAGTTTACAGGTAGCGTGACTGACGTGACAGTGAAGTGACTAAAAACAAGCGTAAAGCTTGAAAAAGCTACAGAGTGTCTCGGGAGGCTGCGTCTTCTGCGGGTGCGTTCGATGACATCAGCACGGCGCAAGGGCTGCGCAGAACGCGCATTAAAATAATAATAAAAGTCAGCGTGTTACATATTTAAGGAATAAAACACACTATAGAATTTGTGTCTCCCTAAGATATTCCTGGAAAGATATATATAAAATGTTTTTTGGCCAAAATTATCAAATACCTTTGTAAAAAAAAAAAAAAAAAAAAAAGCTCAACACCACTAATTAAAAAAGTTGTTTCTCCAAAGCCATTGTAATTAGCCCATTTTATTGATTACTACATCATCAAACTTCTACCTTGATGAGAACCATCTTTAGTACTTAGCAGAGCCCCCTTTAACTATTATGACCTGATGCAAATCTGATGTATAGTCAGACACTAGCTTCTGGCAGTGTTTCTGAGGGATCTTTGGCCATTCATCATGCGCAATGGCCTCTAGTTCAGTAAGATTGGGTTTGCATGATGCAATTTTTTTTGCTTTTTTTCTATTGAATTTAAATCACAGCCATACTTTACTGTAGGGAGGATGCACATTTCTGCCTAGGCTTCATTCTTTCTTCTCCAAAAACACCACTTATTCACTGATTTATGGACAACTCCCTTGACTTAGCCATTTATGACTTGCAGTCAAGCATCTCCATCAACAAATCTCTACTAAGTCCACGTATTTGATGTGTTCTAAATCAAGTACACCTGAGTCATCTAATCTGTGCAGATTAGGCGTATTGGTGTTCCCATTTCCTGTATTGTGTGTATGAGCATGCGTGCACTTGTGTGTGTTTCTGCGACCTTGTACACAGGATGAAGCAATATAGACGATAAATGAGTGAGTGTTTTATGTATTTATTTTTTTTGTTCTGTATGTACACCAGACACTCTGTCTTTTGCAACACACACAATAGACCCAAAGAGACACCTGGCTATCATGTGCCCTCCTACCCCATATAGTATATTTACATTGGTCAACCCATTAAGTATTTGGTGTTCATTTATATACTAGATAGATAGATAGATAGATACTTTATTGATCCCAAAGGAAATTCCAGATATCCAACAGCTATAGAGACAATAACACAAAAGACAGTTTGTAGATTGCATGCTGTATATCTTACATATGGTCTGTACACAGAGAGTAGTGTGAGAACTGACCAGAAGTTACTAGTGCAATGAAAATATAAGAACAAACACTGCAAGATATAGATGGAGTTAAGCATATAAATAAATTTTAAAAAATCTAAAGTAAAAAAAAAAAAACAGGTTAATTGCAGTTCAGTCATGGTGTGAAATTTTACATAATAATTGTGCAAAAACCGAAGTAGTTGTGCAAAGAGCAGCATGAAAGTGACAATGAAATTTAGTCTGTGTGGAAATCTCTAAGTTTGCAATAGTTGGAATAATTGAGCAGGCCATGATGCTAACAGATGGGAGTTATACATTTAGCATCGTGATGTAAATAGCAGACTAGCCTAGCATAGATCTCCCAGTCCACAATTCTCATGTCATTGTAGTGAGGTGTTGAAGAGCCGAATGGCTCTGGGAACAAAGGATCTTCTTAGTCTGTCCGTTGAGCAGCTTTGTGACAGAAGTCTTTCACTGAACACACTCTTCTGGTTGCAGAAAACTGTGTGAAGTGGGTGGTCGGTGTTCGCCATGATGGGCAGCATTTGCTAAGTGTCCTCTTCTCCACCTCAAGAGAGTCCAGCTCCAGACTAACCACAGAACAAGCTCTCTTGATCACTTTGTCCAATTGTGTGGCAACCCATGTTTTTGAGACCCAGCACACCAGCGCATAGAAAAACACACTGGCGATGACTGACTGATAAAACATCATCAGTAGCTTTTTACAGATGTTGAAAGATCCTAGTCTCCCGAGTAAAAACAGCCAGCTTTGACCTTTCTTGTACAGATAGTTAGTGTTTACTCACCAGTCCAGTTTGTCATCTAGCTGTACTCGGGAATTAATGAGATATTGGGAAGACCAGGAGGCTTCAGTTCCAACCATTTCATCCGAAAAGTGTTCAGTGGGTTTGAGTTCAGTCAGAGTTCTTGTGCAGGACACTCAAGTTCTTCCACTCGAACTTTCAAGTGAGGGACTTAGTAATGCTTCAACAAACTATGACATTCTGTATAATAAATAAACAAATGCGTTTTCAATTCAATTACATTTTATTTGTATAGTGCTTTTAACAGTTGTCAATGTCGCAAAGCAGCTTTACACAATCAAAAGAATTATGGAAGTTGGGATGTAGATTCTGGACTTTGGGCCTCCAGACCTAGAGCTAAGCTCCTCGCCTTGCTTTTATAGCATGGAGAAAGCCTGAGATCCAACAGCAATTATAATCCACCAGCCATGCCCAACCTAGTGGCACCGCCCCTTCATGAATTACTCCGCCAGTAATTCAATAGAAAAGGTTTGATGTTCAAGTTCTAGGTTTGATAAAGAAACACATGTGAGTCTGATGATTAGAGATGCACATCCTTTGGGCCATTCAGAGTGCACTTTGGGGTATACTGGTATGTTATAGGAAAATAATCTGCAAGAGGATGCTTTTTGACAGAATTGCCCACGAGACAAATTAATTCCTGTTACTGCTTATATAATAGCAAAAAGCTTTTTATCCTTTCTCTCAAATGAGATGCTGGTGAGAGAATAATTTACTATACTTACAAAACTTACTATAAAGTGAGAACAGGAGCTAAATTGAGACTTTCCACAACATTAAATGTATATATAAACTGATAAAAAATGTAAGCATGATTTATTGTTTATTAATAAATAAAAAATGTAATACAGTAATTGGTAAATTGCTGTGGTTCACTGAGGAAGCATGATGGGGTCGATTTTAGCTATTGATTTCCTTTTTTCCTTGCTTCAGCTTTTCCCACTGTATGTCCTCCTGCTGTTTAATGAATACTAATGCTGAGGCAGGAATTATTTGTGATGTGTGTGGAGAGAAGGGGGGGGGGGGCTGTTGGGAGGAGAAACAGATCATGTGACACTGCACTGTTGTGTTTCTGTATGGCCTGGTGTGTGCGAGATCTCATACCCAAGTAGGACAGTTGCTGAGTCAGTGTGTGAGAAGGTTCTTCGCCTCCTGTGTGTAAGTTTTACGTTTGAATCCCTGTCTGTTTTTGCCATGCATGTGTTCTGCATTTATGTATTATCCTGCCATAGTCCTGCTCGTGTTCATGCTCATATCTAAGTTTTATATTACCATGCAGCTAGCCTTAGCAGGGCTGACTACTCATCTGTAGCCCTCATGGAGGAAAAAACACATGAGCGCTTTATTCTCCATGAACAATTATCCGTACAAAAACGTCACTTTACTCTGTAACCTTTTAGGTCTTTTTCCGTTTTTCACACCGAGTTTTAGGACTTGTGATGCTGCTTCATGCTTAACATTTTGTGCTTGTAGATTCCTAAAGGCTAGGTCAAAGTAGAAAGTGAAAGATCATAATAGTTGCTTGTAGTTGTCTCATCTCCTAACATTTGCACCAGTGAGTTTCCTGGAAATTAAACCCCAGAAGTGTTTTAATATTTAAGTAACTTCAACTATGGAGGGGGGTTCAAGTCAAACCTGCACTTTTGATTAACAGATATATTTCTCTATATAATTTCTCTATATAATTCGATGCTACTTTAATGCACTTATCCCAGTGTTTCACTAGTTTCACAAATGCTGGCCTCCCAGGAACTACTGTAATGGCCCAAACATGTGGAAATGGCTTTAAGTGATGTCAGGACTGTACGGGTGATATGGCAATAATTCAATAAAATTTAATTTATATAGCGCGTTTAACAATGGCCATTGTCTCAAAGCAGCTTTAAAAGATGTAAATAAAATATTAGAAATGTTTATGAGATATGAGAAAATGTGTATAAATAATAATGCTCAGATTGTGCCTTGATAAGCAAGCCGAGGGCGATGGTGACAGCGGCAAGGAAAAACTCCCTGTGATGGCAATAGGTAGGAACCAGACTCAACAGCGAACCCATCCTCATTCGGGTGATAAAAGATAGCAGGAATTGTTTTGCAAACATACTGTGTGTTAGGCAGCTGGAGGTTCAATATAACAGGAGATGTCTATGTTAACATGTCCAGTTCAGCACCAGGATGGCACCAAAATGAGTCAGACCGGTGCAGAAAATAACTCCCAGCCGAGTGTAATTTGCAGGTGGTGTAGGTGAATGATTATGTGTACAGATCCCACAGACAGATGCGTCTCTTCCGCAAATTGGAGACAAGCTATCCATCGATTTCCAAAGATCAGTCGTTCCACTCGCTGAATGTTCATGGGAACGACTGCAGCGGGCTCCGAGCCACCTTGTCCGGGATTGTCATTCACGAACGCATAGCCTTCTTTAAAACATTTTCACCCTTCAAATGTTTTACTGAGGTTATGAGTCTTCTTATATTGTCGATCGCTTTTGCACGTTTATTCACCAGAAATTTCATGTTCAGTTGGTTTAACTTGAACTCGTAGAAGGTATGTAGATATAAATGGCATGTGTAGACCTGCATGTACAAAAGGGATTTACATATGCGTAATGCACATGGTGGATTCTGTAAACATAAATTATGAACTGCACCTAAAAAGAGCTCAGTATCAGTCGGTTCTGGGTGCTGACTAAAGTATGCAGGCTGGAGTCAGAGAGAGTGAGAGAAAGAGAGAGGAGGTTTGTTCCATGTAATTGCAAGACACTGGTAGTGCCAGGCCTTTTTTGTTTTTTGACATTAATGAAGCAGGGAATAAAAACAATATGGAAGATGGAGAAGTGCTAAAGTCTGATTGTAAAGTAGAGACTTTAATTTATGCACGCATTTACCCAGAGAGCTGTTCAGTTAAGGGTTAGTGGGTTTTTCGGCTGGCAGGTAGGACTGAATGAAGAAAAATAAGAAAATGAACAAAGAAACAAAAAAACAAATAAAGCACATAAAAACTGCCAAATAGGTTTTGTTTTTCTTTTTAAATAAAATTTTAAATAAATAAAACACTGTTGATTATGGCCCAATTTCCTACAATGAGACAGAAAGTGATAAAAAAAGAAAAGAAATGTAATAGAAAATATAATATATAAGTATACATTTTAAATACTAACTTGTCTGAGAAAAAAAGTTAATTGTTTCTACTAACATTTCCAAAACAAGAAAAAAAAATGATAGATAGATAGATAGATAGATAGATAGATAGATAGATAGATAGAAATTATAAACAAATAAGCAAACAAGTAACTGAATGTCATGGTATCACCTTGGAATCGCTATACTACTCCTTCCATCAGCCATCACTAATCATATGTCTCTGCTCACTTTCACATTTGGCTTTTATTTTCTGTTTATTTGTTGTTGTTGGTCTTTCGGTTGCTCCCGGCAAGGGGTTGCCATCCGGTCCGCACATACAAGCTTGGCACAGGTTTTACGCCGGATGCCCTTTTTATCCCTCCCATTTTATCCGGGCTTGGGACCGGCACAGCTTCCAACAGCTGGGGTTTGGGCATTGGCAGGCGACTGAGCCACCAGTTCCCTATTTTCCAGTTTATTTAAGTTCTCCCTTTCTGTCTCTCACTTTTTTGTGCACACATGACACATGTACTGCTTTATTATAGTACTATATATTTTACTGTTATTCTGTCCTTTGTCATTTTTTTGTCCCTAGGAACTTGCTAATTAACATCCAAAATGTCAAGAAATATTCTCAGAAATCCAAATGGAGATGGTAATATTGTAAATCAATATCCCTGCTGTCTTTCATATTGTCTTTTTTTTACATATATCACATTTATAAATGGCTTGTGCATGGTCTCTCGATGGCAGAGGGGTTTGAATTCTGGGAGTTGACGGAGAACGGTGGAAATGAGTGGCGCGTGGAAGACATGCCTGGAGACTGTGGACATGCCTTCATCAATAGTGCTGTAACCAAATACTTCACCACCTCCTTTGAGTGAGTGAGAGTTCAATTAACATGGCTATATAACATCTAAAAGATGCAGAAGATGTGTGAGTGTGTGTTGTGTTTTAACACTCGCTGACGTTCATTGTTTCAGATTGTGTCTTAAGAAACAGGTGATTGATCTGGAGGCAGAAGGCTACGATCCTGGTGACTTGGACAATCAGCCTGCTGTCACAATTGAGGACTGGTAACATGACTAACATGTCCCTTTTTTAACCGCAAAAGCTTTATCCTTTCATTACAGCTTATATATTTATTTCAGAGCGCTATAAGGTTGAAAGAGCCTTACACTATGTTTTTTTCTGTGTGTATAGGTTTTGTAGCCGAACAGATTGTGGTTGTATGTACCAGTTGTCTGTGTCACTCTTGAATGAGAATAAAGAGGTGCTGCAGGAATACAAGCCTGACATGGTGATTCTCGACCCAGACAGTGATGACTGCTCTTGGAGACAGGTACGACATCCTAAAACACTTACCAGACTTATCAGACTCTTTTCACACAAGGTATACATAACATCGGCAGGTCCATTAAAGCAATAACGTTCTGTTATTCAGACATGGGTCATATATACGTTACTGTTCCTTACTGCTTCCTTTTAACAGAAAGAACCATATTTGGCATATGTACTCATGAAATTGTACAATGCAAGTGTTGTTTAATGTAACGTGTGAGGGCAGACCAATTTCCAGACAAATTTGTGTTTAGAGTCCAACAAAAATATTTTGTGTTGCTTGAAACAAAACAATCAAGGTTTTGGAATGGCCTAGTCAAAGTCCAGACCCAACTGGTATGCTGTGGTGGGAACTTTACAGAGCTGTGCATAAGTGAATACCCAAAATGACACATTACCTCAATGACACATTATTAATACCTATTAGAATAGTGCTGAACCATCAACTTTGCTAAAGAAATGTGGTCAGAAAACAAAATCATGAATAGAGGTCATAAAAATGGTTGGTAAAGTTGTACTGTAAAGTTGTAAGGAAAAACTCCCTGAGATGGCAATAGAAACCTTGTAGAAACCTACAAGGTAGAAACCTTGAGAGGAACCAGACTCAACAGCGAACCCATCCTTATTTGGGTGATAAAAGATAGCAGGAATTGATTTGCAGACATACTGTGTGTTAGGCAGCTGGAAGTTTCCTGTAGAAACCAGAGCTATGTTCAATAGTAAAAGTAAGCATTTTCATACACACAACGTGATGAGGATTGGGTACTAAACAGCTGTGTGTCCATAAGAAAACCACTGTGGGACTTATCAACAAAAGGCTTCAGTTTGCTAGGGAGCATAAAGATTGTACTTTTGCTGAAAAAGCTCATTTGATGTGATGAATCTAGACAGAGCCTATTCCAGAGAGATGGGACCGTCAGGGTTAGAAGGGAAGCACACGAAGCGATGCACCCATCATGCATAGTGACCACTGCACAAGTCTCTGGAGGCAGTGCTATGATCTGGGGTTGCTTCAGTTGCTGAGGTCTTGGCTCAACAATGTTATGTGGCAATAAGTGATGACCTGAATGTACTGAATGACCAGGTTATCACATATATGGAGTTTTTGTTCTTTCCTGATGAAACAGGCATTTCCATGACTCAGAGTGTGAAAGTGTGGTTCTGGGATCATGAGGAATTATTTTGACATATGAACTGGACATCACAGTGTACATCGTAATCAAAGCTAAATGCAGGAATATTTCCAGACGCTGTCAATTTTAAATTAAGGTAGAAATTTTAAAACAGGGTTATACAGTATAAAAACATTTGCTCTAACATTTTAGTGTTTCTACAGTAATTAATTAAAACAAAGTTGGTGGAGTTTTTTTTGTACTGTAAGTAAGGAGAGTAAGGTTTTTTTTTAACATTTATGGAATCCCCAGTGTCAATGCTTTGAAACAATTAATGGTAAAGCTGTAACTTTCATTTAGTAACTTAATGCTTAATTTAGTAACTTAATAGCTCCTAACTGACAACATCAAATGGAGCTATAATAGATAATAATATAATGTCATTTACAGTGTTTTATCTCTTATATGTGAATTTCATATGGAAATATCACTCAGTTCATGTTATTTATAGAAGGTTCAATCTGTAATATATAAAACAATTTGTGGGTTTTCTCTTCACAGATGACCAAGATATTTACTGATTATGGCCCAGGTTTGCGCTTCATCTCTTTTGAGCATGGTGGAAACGACACTAAATACTGGAATGGCTGGTTTGGCGTAAGAGTGACTGGGAGCGCCGTCACTATAGACCTTTAAAAGACCATATCATCTGTATGATTCTCCTGAGACACATGGAGAATCATACAGATGATATTAGCCTAACCCTGCTCTAGAGAAACAGTTGTCAAAGCTGTTTACATCAGACTTCACCATAACCTGTCCCAAAAATAACAACATTTCCATTCAACAAGCTTACTGAAATCGTGATCATTATCAGACTGAGTGCCCGGGTGCACAAAGTTTGAGAACTGCTGATCAAGAGGTTATTTAGCAAATCTATTATAGTCACTTACTGCACTTTAAGCATTCTGGATTCTATCCTGCATTGATCTTTGTCTAAACCTGAAGTATTACTCTTATTACTGTTGCTCATGTGCATGTGTCTCCTAACAGCTACAGTACCTTGACTTTTATGGCCACTAATAACAATAATAATAAAACAAGATTTCATGGATGCATCCTTCCTTTGTCCTTATGATTGTTTCTTTATCTTATAGCTGTTTGCATGTGCACAGACATGGGGCAGTTGATCTAATTTAAAAAGGGCAAACAACCCACACCACCGTCACTATTTAAGATGTCAGCCATTAATATGGGACTAAATTGTGTAAAAGATGGTCGTAACCATTTACCTAAACACAAAATGTGCAAATAGTTTTAAATTTAAGATAAATTCATTCATGAAATTCATTTTAAAATGTGCTGTTTGTTTAAAAATTTTTGCAGCACTAGATTCTTGTGAACTAGTTAAAGCTGAAAAAAAAAGTACTTCTTAAACTTAACTATGCCCTCTAGTATCTTCATTATGAAATACCTGCACTCAAAAAAATAACTCGTTGAATGAACTTCATGGAAAGAATTTCCACATGATTTAATGGCTTTCTTTCAGCATTAAGCAATTTTGTTGGCCCAACTTCATGTTCTTAGGTTCAGTCAAATTAATTTTATTAGGTTCATTTAACTTGTTTACTACAGCTGCGTCCAACATAATTAAATACTGTTAAGCCAGCATATTTTAAGGTTCATCCAACATAAATGAATAGGGGTGGTACAACAAATTTTTCAGTTGTAAATTAAGTTGATCCAACTCAAGTAAATTTAGTTGGCACAACAGAATTGAGACAGGGGTAGCTGCAGATCGGAGTAATGGGCATTCCGAAAGGTAGGGGCGTGCCGAAAGGTTTTTATAATTGGTTGCACAAATTGCCTGTTTCACACAAAGGCTAATATTAAACGCTATTGTTCTTTCTAACGCGTTTAAGTAATGCAGCCAACATAATCCTCTATATTAAAATTCCATTCTTTTCCTGTAAAATATTGATATTACAAATATTTCTTTCTATACATTCTACTGCGTTGCCACGGGTTATTGACGTCATCCTCGTGCGTTTGAGTCATGGTCGTGGCTAGAAGGGATATATATAGCTCCGCCCGGAAACTAACAATGAAATGAATTGTTATACATATTGGATCGTTTTTCACGTCTAAACCTAATCCTTTCTGTAATACAAAAAGTTTTATTGTTGTACAGTGAGAGAAAA
>JAQMYG010000016.1:3772341-3784696 GCA_030014215.1 Clariallabes teugelsi
AAAATTTATTAAAAATCTTTGCTCGTCTTGCAGAACACTCGTAAACCGCGTTACTCGTAATCCGAGGTTTCACTGTATATGGAAGAAGATCGCAGATGCTTTCCAGAAAACGAGGGTTTTTCCTGTGATTCCTGATTGATGATTCCTGCGCATCAGTTATTTGTTGCCGATGGTACAGCCTCATCTCAATGTGGCTGAATGAAGGTTGGCATCTCATCACCATTGATAACAATAATAATAAATTAAATTAAATGCCTAATTTAGTAGTTTAACTCTTTAAACAAATAGGAATAAAATAATGTTAATAATAAAATTGTATGTGAGTGTGATAAAATTAAACCAAACTTTTTTTAAAATAACAAAATTTAAATGAAATTTTTTTTTTACGTTTTTAAAATTATGAATAATGAGGTAAAAACCTGCCACTGACATACTGTAATAGTCTTTACTTTCCTGCTTCCAGTGATAATAATTTAATAAATGATATGATTTCATAACAGGTAATCTTAGTGGTTTTTGTAAAAACATGATAAAAATTTTAAAAGGTGACTTTAGACGGCGAGACAGTCCGTGGCGGTGCTCCAACTTCAACAAAAATATGACGTCAAATTTTGAAGTTTTTGAGGTGTCTAATGTCATACAGACATTAATCATTCATCCATAATCCATTCATCGACAGTCTGTACCACTAATCCTGTGCAGCGTAGCAGGAGGTCTGTAGTCTATCTCAGGGAAGTCAGGACACAAGGTGGGGTACACCCTGGATGGGGTGCCAAAATATCACAAACAAAAATACACACACATGCCCAATCATACAGGTATTGGTGGGTGAGGTAATCTTGAAACACCAATCAGCTTACACTGCAGGTCTTGGACTGTGAGTGAAAACCTGATTACCCAGACAAAACCCACCATGTTGAAAACCGAACCCGTTCAGTTCTCATAGCACAAGCTAAGCATTTGAGTCACTAGTGCACTTAAAGTTTTTTTTTTTATTATTAGGAATATGCTTCTGATCAAACAAAATTTGAACAGTTTCAGGTCAAATACAGTGTGATCTCCTGTTTTTCAACCCAAAGTTCAAGGACAACCCTCAAGAACATTCTGAACTTGGATCCAAACACACTAATGACCCGCTTGATTAATTATCAACACGAAGAACTGCGCTCAGTAAACAGAAAACAAAAATCACTCCATACCCAAGCTGTATTTATTTTTATTGGCAACGTTTTGGGGGAATTCTTGTTTTGATAAAAAATTTTGTCAGGAATAATTTTGGCAGAAAAGCGATGGCACATTTATGAAAACCGAATTAGCTTTTAGTCACTCTCCTAAGTATCTTTGAGGCTTTAATAATTTCCTCAAACTTATCTTTCGGCTGGCTGATGAGGAGATCGCATTTCAAGATCCTGTAAACTTTGCGTGGAAGTGAAACACATCTGTTTAATCATCCAGTGCTTAACATCTCCACTTGGCTCCAAACACCCTGGAGCTGAGGAGCATCATGAAGAAAAACAGAGATCCAGCTTGTCTATAGTCACCAGCCTCAGACACAGAAAAACATGCTATCTAAATTAAATGTCCTGCAAACACAAATGTAAATTTTTTTTTTTTTAAAAACTCAACTTGATGAAGACATGACATGTTGCCATTAATCAAAATAATCCTAAAAATTATTCTAAAATATAAAAAAAAAAACACCCAGACAAAAAAAAAAAAAAATCTATATAAATAAAAGAAAAGTTTTGTTTGTTCATTGGTCAGAACTCGCACTTTCAATGATATCTTTATGTTTCATACATTAGAGGTCTGTATGTCTGTCTGTATGTCTGGCCAGCCAGATTTTGTCACAGCATCACGCAGAATTTCATAAAACATTACCAGATCTTCGCTATTTGCCTGATGTTAAATCTGCGCCATGAATTAAATCAAAATGTTGAGTATGTATAATTAAAAATGTTAATACATTTTTATTCAGCATCATCTGTAAATCATGGTAACTTATAGCATATAACAAGCTTGAGAATCTGCTTTGCCTCTGGATGATCTGTGGCACGTCTGTCCCAAATCTGGAATTTGTCAATATTTTATTTCTTAAAATAAAAAAGTACAAAAAGTACGAGGCATTGTCTGTCTGTTATTATTTAACAGTAAATAATACATTTAAATATAAATCATAAATCACCTTGAAAGATGCAGTTATTGTATAATAATCAACTACTGGGTGATAACAGTAATTCTGCTACATCATATCACCATCAGCCTTTAATTATTTTTCTATACATTTATATAGAATATTTTTACATTCTTATATTTAGAATATTTTTCATATTCTTTCATAATAAAATCTTCATTTCAGCTGTTTAAAGCTAAATAAGTCACAAGGAAACATACCTAAGATGTACTGTAGGAAGACTTAAATCCTGTTACAGTGTTGCCAGGGGCCTGGGACATAGGGCACGAGACATAACGCACAAGGTGGGGTACACCCTGGACAGGGTGCCAATACATTACAGGGCACACACACACACACACACACAAACACACAAAAACACGTACTATTTCCAATTTGGGAATGCCAATCAACCTAATCTGCATGTCTTTGAACTTTTGGACTGTGGGAGAGACTGAAGTACTGAAAGGAAACCCACCAAGCATGGGGAGAACATGCAAACTCCATGCACACATACCCTTCCCATGCACACATTCCTTAAGAAGGAATCAAAACTACACTATTCAATCCATGATCAATATTAGCTAAAAGCTGACTTGCTGTTTATTTTCTGGAATCAATGGTAGTCTGACCAGGTCTTAGCAAAATAACTGGCTAACCTGATCAAATATAACAAATAAGCTCAAAATACTGGCTGCAGAAGAAAAAAAAAATGATATGGAAGTAAAATGATTGGAAGCTAAAGTGAAATGATTAGATGCTAAATAAAAGATTGTATGCTTAAATAGAAATGATTGGATATGATAGCGTGGGTAAACTGAAACGATGGGATGCTAAAGTGAAATAATTCACTTATGCAAAATAAAATGACTGGATGCCAAATTGAAATAATCAGATGCTTTAAACTAAAATAACTACATCCCAAACTGAAATGATTGCTAAGGTCATACAATTGTATGCTAAAGTGTAATAATTGGATGCTAAAGTGAAATAATTGAATGCTCTTGTATGCTAAAATTAACTGACTGGATACCAAAATAAAATGATGCTAATGTAAATAATTAGATGCTAAAGTGAAATGATTTGATGCTAAAAAATGACTTTAAGCTTTACACGGAAATGACTGGATACAAAAATGACTGAAATAAAATAATTTCTATGTGAAAGTGAAATATTTGGATGTAAAATTACAACGATTGGATGCTAAAGTTAAGATACTCTATGCTAATCGGAGCCTGCTGATTGATGTAGTATCATTGGCTGGATGCAAGACTTGCAGATTTGTAATGTGTACTGTGGAGGTTTAAATAAATGTAAACATAAGTAGTTACACAGAGTGTAACCATGACAAAAATCACTTAAATATATTATTGAAGTAATCAAGTTTTTCCCAACCTTGTGTGTTTTCACAAGGTTAAATTAAGCCACTGGTATAAAAACAGAATTATTAAACCCTTATATTACACTGAGAGCACAATAAAATGCATAGACATAGAGCTTATCTGCAGTTTAAATGTACTCCCAGCATGCGTTAAAACCACTGGTGTAGAAACTCCAGTAATTATTGACACATCCTGCACATCCCGTTTGACCTCTGTAAGCCATAAGGCTTGAGTCACATCATCACGTTACCTTCTTCTTCCTCTCCTTAAAAGCTCGTCTTGAGAGGAATGCGTTATCTGGAGTCAGTCTCTTTAACACAGCAGTAATAAAAACTCATGGCTTAATGCTCACTACCTCTTTAAAGCTGTATATTGCCTGTCTGTGTTTCTGGCTCTGGTACATCTCAACATCCATGTAATATGCAGAAGTATATGTTTGTGTGTGTGTGTGTGTGTGTGTGTGTGTGTGTGTGTGTGTGTGTGTGTGTGTGTGTGTGTGTGTGTGTGTGGAGGGGAAGGGGGGTTTGTTTTGACATTGTGGGGACATTTTGGAAACTCGGCGATGATTGAATTTTTCCATACAAACATGCAGCTTTTATTTTTTGAAGGGAAAACACCCAAACTTTTTTCAGGTTAATAATTAGGAACTAGGAAATCTGTGGGTGCATGGAAGGCCACAAATATGGTCAAACAATGTGTGTGTGTGTGTGTGTGTGTGTGTGTGTGTGTGTGTGTGTGTGTGTGTGTGTGTGTGTGTGTGTGGTTGCATGGCAGAAGAGAAAGTCTAGTGTGAAAAAGCAACAAGATATATGTTATTTATTATCATTCATAAACTCCCTTGAGGGATTTAAAAAACTATTTTATGAATTCCCATCTCATCTCCTCCACATGAAGAAATGAGCCACATGAAATGAACAATCACCACATGCTTGAACACTATATCGGGCTCATCTTGTTTTTCTTCAAGGTGCACATCAGGATGATCTGTAGCAGGTTCTTCTAAACACAAACTTTTTGCACACTATGCACAAATCCACTTACTTTGCACAATAATATGCACAGGAGCATTTACCTTTTTTTTTTTTTTTTATAGGATTGTTTTTCACTTAAATAAATTCAGATAATGCATTTTAGCTCAATTTATGTCAATCTTCCTCCAAATATCCTGTTTCAGTGTTTTGTAAATGAGCTACTCCTGAGCCACGCCCCTCCAGAGAACAGCAGAGGCAAGCAACAAGCCAGGCAAGGGGAATTTTCTTATATTAGGTCACAAAAGGGGGGAATACATAATTGCCTATTTAAGCCCAAGGTAATATAAAAATGAAATAAAAAGGACAATAAACTTAATGTCTCAATGGCCAAACATGATTAGAAAAAACAAATCCATAATAAATTTGCTTTTTAATAAAATTTTAATAAAATCTATAAAATTCACAGTATAAAAAGACATTATTTGAAAGGGTGTAAATGCTAACCCTACCGCTAACCCTAACTCTAACTTTAAATAATGCAGATTATGGCTTAATTGCAATTACAATAATGATTTGGTGAAAACAGGCAAAGTACAGTACATTCATGTACTTGTCACTTTTTAATGATCATACTAATTTATTATTAGTTTTTTTATATAAACTGTTATTTTTAGTATTATTCATTAACACATTAACACATTCATTAACTCTGCCTGTGCATTTTCAAGTCTATGAAATGGTCAAGGTTATAAAAATCCACTTAGCACAACTAAATATTTTAATGTCATTTTCCACCCTCTTATGCAGATTAAATGTGTTTTTTTTTTTTCTTCTATAAGGCCCACATTGGTTTCGTTCCCAAACCCACATATGTGACACACAATCTATTCTGCTGCAGCCTTACTTTGACAAATAACGTGCAAATCCTGGCAGGTAGAAGCTAAATGGACATGAAGTGCACTCCAGTGGTCGCTCTACATGGTGGTCCTTATCTATCAGCCTATGAACCTGAGATGAATTATGGTGTCATGAGTGAGCAGCTCCCAGTCTTCATGTCTGAGGTGCGGGATGGTATCCCGCAGAGCTTGATGGGCATCTGGTTCTAATCGTATCAAAAAATAGCACAGAGCAACCCTCCGGGAAGTTTAACCCATGGGGTAGTCATTTCTCTAATATCCTGTGCTAGACACAATTCATTCATCCAAATGGGTTTCTGAGAAGCTACGAAGACATATGCGCACGGGCCCTGAGGAGAAATGAAAATTCTGTTTTGTAACATCCTGTACGATGCATTCTGTAAAAGCTTTAGATCTGCAGATATTTGTCCCAAATGCAGTGATGACTGGTGGCAATATTGAATGGGAGGGGTAAAATAAATGGCCTTGATTTTGTTGTCGCAGGAAAAACAACATGCTGTAAAAGAATGTGATTTTCAGCTGACAAAGTTCTGTCAGGTGTCTAAAATTTTAGCATGTGAGCTGATATGACATTTGTTCAAAATGCCATGAAATGCACAGGAGAGCTAAAATAAGCTAACGGCGATGGCGAAACATCAATATAACATGCTAATGGACAGAAAAAAAATCTATGTTTTCACAAATGGTTATCCAGTTTTTGCACAAGCTGATTACTGGATCAAATTAACACAAAGTATAAGGATCTTGCATGAATCTACTGGATGTCTGGTCTACAAAGAATTCTTTTCATGACTCTGTTTTTCCAAATAAATTCTTTTGTCTATTGTGTATCTGTTTGATATTAATGAACTCACCCCCCCTGTTCTGTGCTAAAGTCTTCTGATAATCATTAAATGTCGGAGAAACCAATTCAAAGCAATTCAAGTGCAGATGAGTCACTGTGAAAGTTATGCGTGAAGCTAAGAGTTTTTATGCCCGTGTGTCAAGGAAACATTCCAAGACCATGAAGTTTGAACTGGAAAAGAGAGGGAAAAGAGGGGGAGAAGATCTTGAGAGAAAGATGGACTAGATCTCCATGATAGTCCAAGCTGTGGAATTCCATCACATTTCTTATGAAGTTCGGGAGTTTTTATAGGGGATGCTCTTTGAATTATTCCAAATGATGTAGCTGGTGCACACCTGAGCACACTACAATTAAAGGGCTTTTTAAAATTTAAGAGATATGCACAGGGCATTTTAGATTTGAGTTGGAATATCAGGGTATAGAAAGGAAGTTTATGGCATGAGGAGGGTTCCAGAACCAGCATCCTAAGAATTCATTACAACAATCACCTAGAGGTCCCTAGCATGATTCTAGAACCACCAAGGATTCTAAAACCACAACCCAAAAGATTCTATAATTTTTGGAACTGCCATCCCGAATATTGTACAACTGCCAGAGGCTTCATTACTGACAAATCTTCACATTGAGAACTGTAAAACCTCAACATCCAGGTTATAGAACTGTTACTCCAAAAACCACCACTTTACCAAATAATACTGATTCTAGAACCCACTGTGATTAATCTATGCAATTATTAGAGTGTACGTACTTTTCTAATTCTATTATTCCTCTCCACACTGAGAATACTAGAACCTTCACAAAAAAGGATCCTAGAATGCTACTTAGACTTCTACACGCTCCTCAGTTATTATTCTCGATCACTTGAACTGTTTGCAAATTAACATTTGCAAACGTGCAGATGAATTGTTTGGGTTGTGCATAAGAATCACACATTTATCCATTTTTATATAAACCTTTGGTTCTCAAGAGTGAAAACCTAGGCATTTTTCTCTAATAACTGATATCAATTGTTGCTCTACAGCCACTTCCATTTTTATTTTCACAACAATTAGCTTGGTTCTATTGGCTAATGAACCCCCTGTTTGTTTTGTGATTCATGGCATATGTGTGAGTTTAAATTGTCAGGAAGCGCCATGTCTTTCCTTCGAAGCAGATCGTGCGGTTGAAAGGTTCTCTCATACACAGGCAATAACATGACATGAAGAAGTTTATACCTCTGAAGCAAAATGAAGCAATAAACTGCTGTTGTTCCATCTCACAATAAGTGTGCTGAAACATTTGTGTTTAATTTAATGGCGAGGGAAGAGGGAGAGAACAACAGCTTGACGAATGAGCCTGAGAGCGCTGTCATTGCTCAACAAAAGACTCGTCCTTGCAATGGCCTCATTTTTCTAATAACTTCCAGTCGCTCATAAAGAGAGACGAGAGAGAAAACAGCAGGGGATGGGAACAATCCATGACGAGATTTTAAATGTGCCCTTATGACCTACAGGAAAGCGCTTAGAGCCAACAGTCGCAAGGATGGGAAAGTCTTCCATGTAATGATAACGCTGTTAAGGTGAGGATGACTCCACCTGTACTAGACATCTATACAGAGAGTTTTTTAAAGGGTTAGGTATTGGAAAAATTTAAATGAGACTGACAGCCTGTCCAGTGTATTCCTGTCTTTCTCTGAGTGTTCCCAGGATAGCGCTTACTGAAGATGAGTCACATCTGCCTAGTGCACTTTTGGTTAACCGGTTTTTGCAACTTCATTGTGCTATGTGATTTCTGTGAAATCAATAAAACATGATTAAATGCCATATTAAAAAAGTCATATTTTAACCTTTTATAGTTAAGCTATTCTGCTTCCTTAAAACACCTCATGAAAATACCTGGGTAGTCACTGTCATGACAAATTATTTAAAGTCATCAAATTTATTTAATATGTTTTTTTTTTATTTTTTTACATTAAATATAGATTTCACCAAAACTTTTTGCTCAAAGACTATTTTAGACCTTCATCTGACCTTGCATTTTTGAGTCCTTGAAGAATCATTCAAAAAATCCTCAGGTTTGTGTGTCTAGAAAATTGTGAATGGTAGTTCTAGGATTCTTGGGTTAGCTGTTTAAAAAAAAAAAAAAAAAAAAACATGGAGGTTTAGTTCCAAAATTCCAAAATTGGTGGTACTGCACTCCTCAGGGTAAATGATCAATCAACATCATTCTTGAATCCTCTGGGTGATGGGTCTAGGCTTCTGGAATGGTGGTTCTAAAATCCTTGGTGTCATTGTTCTATTTTTAGTGGGGCTGTGTCTCAGGGTAGTGCTTCTAGAGTGATCATTTCAGAATCATCTAGGGCATGGTTCTAAAATACTAAGAGGTGTTGTCTCTAGAACACCTCAGGGTGGTGGTTCTTGGATTTTGGGAGAACAGTTCTAATATCTTTGAGGTGGTGTTTCTAGAATTCTTGAATCACCACCCAAATGAGAATGGGTCCCTTGTTGAGTCTGGTTCCTATCAAGACTTCTTCCTATTGCCATCTCAGGGAGTTTTTCCTTGCCACCGCCACCCTTGGCTTGCTCATCAGGGACTATCTAATAATTTTGATTTATACACGTTTTTCACATTTCTTACAAATTTCCATAATTTTGGTTGTGTAAAGCTGTTTTGCAACAATGACAATTGTTAAAAGCGCTATATAAATAAATTCTATCATAAAATTTTATTTAATTGAATTAGCATTATGGTTCTAAAAGTTTCAGTGTGGTGGTTCTAGGATTATGGGGTGGTGGTTCTTTACTCCTCAGGGTGACAGTTTTAGAGTTATCACCATGATCATTTTAGAATTTCCTGGAAAGTAGTTGTACTGTAGGATCCACTTGGTGATGGGCCTGGAATCCTAAGGATGGTGATTCTAGAATCTTCAGGGTGGTAATTCTGGGATTCTGGGGAGATGGTTCTAAAATCTTTGAGGTACTGTACTTAATCTTAAGAATGGTTCTACTATCTTCAGGCTGGTGGTTTTAGACTAATTAATGTGATCATTCTAGAATCCTCTGGATGAGGGATTTAGAATACCCAGTGTCAAAGATTCTCACAGTTTAAGCCTTTGGTGGTTAGAGAATTCTTGGGCTAGTGGTAATAAAATATTTCTATTGACCTTGAACTTACTCTGAACTTGATTTCCTGCTGAATTTCCTGCTAAGAAATCAAGATTTACCATCAGGGTCCCCCCCCATTAGAATTTACAAGTACAGTACATGCTGCTCTACTCGCATATGACCTTAAACAAATTTGTCAAAGGTTAACAGCTATTTTAACTTAAAGTTCATGGGTGTTTAAAAAAAAAAGTTAAATATCATGACCAGATATCTACCAGGTGTATCTTTTTGATTTAACAAGTGTTTGTAACTTTATTGTGGCTTAGGGGATTGACCCAGAGGTTCCCGATCCTTCCAAGAGCTTACTTCATCAGAAATGGAGTGGAAAAGGGGATAAAACTCCCACTGAAATCCAATCCTGCGAAAATCCTCAGGGTGTAAACAACCTGATCCTCTCAGGGGCAATTTTCACTCCACAAAATAAACCAGGCCCAATTACCATAAAGCCAGGGAGTGGAACATCAAAGAGGGTGAAGGGGAAACAAGAACGAATTAAGAAAGATAATAAAAATCGGACTAAATCATGCAAGACATTGGGGTCTTAAAAAGGAAGAATGCTTGCCATACAGTTGGTAGCTCAGCTGTGGAAAACGGGGACGCTTTGAAATGTTAGGAATTAATGAAGCTAACCATTTAATGTACATGAAAAAACATTAGCCTTCAGGGAAGCAAAAAACTAGAAAATTAGCAGGTGAGCACAGGTATTTCCTCTTTCTTTCTTTCTTTCTTTCTTTCTAGGGAAATATTTTTCTAAAGAGAAAGCTTTGAAATCCGTCTGTTATGAAAACCTGATGAAAAACCAATCTACTTATAAATTACATAAAAAATCATTAAAAGGAAATCATACAGTACTAATTATTATTCTCTTGGGGGAATTTCCTCCTTTGGTTGCCATAGTAGTATGTCGGGTCAAAGTTATTCTATTTCCTGTGAGCACTAACTGACTGTAATGACATCAAACGTGCATTTATACAAATAATCCTAAGCTGTAATTGTATCCATGCACAGGTCAACAAACAACAAGCGGAACAGCAAACAACTCTAATGAATAAAACATGATTTTCAACCTCGCTGAAAACAGGCTAAACGTCTGCCAAATTTATAAAATCAGCATTGTCACGCAATGCCGGATGCGGATCTGAGCATGCAGGTGGAGCATACATCTCCTGTCCGCAGATATAAACTTCACTAACCAACAACTTGTTCCCATTGGACCTGTTGACTACGGTGCAAAAGCATGGAGCGCCTCCTGGAATGATTTTGCAATCATAAACACACAGTCAAGGGCCAGGTGTTTCTGATGCACGGCTATTGGCCGTGTCGAAGAGGTGGTTGTGCTTAACAGGGGCATCCATTAGGCTTACATAAACATTACCATCACGGGCATAACCCAGGTACTCCATAAAAAAATTTTTAAATAATAAAAAAACGTGTTTAGATTTGGCACAGCAACGTTGTGTTAAATGCTTTTAAATTCCACACTTTTATGATTTCTACATATTTTCATATCTTCTCTAGAGTGTGAGATAAGTATCTTTCAGGTTCATTTACAGTAAATACTTCTAAAGCATGATTGCTGACAATGCGGCATGTTCTGTGTACATTAATGGTCTCAGAGCTTTTGAGAAGAAGCGTGGCGAATGTCAGTGTTCCTCATGGATTCACCTCACAAGCAGTGGCTTCACAGCATTTATAGGGTTGAGGCTTTGATTAAACTTGTTCCTTTTTTCACTGTTGCAACAGACCTCAAAAGAGAAGGTGTTAGGTGATCTTTTTTTTTTTTTTTTTTTTTAGAGAATATTTTTTTGCTTCACTATTAGTTTCCCTTTTGAGCCCACAGTCATCCTGGTACAGGTGCAGATTCTTGATTCAGGACCAATTTATTTATAATGCACAGAAAAAAGTTAGCTTGTTCAAATGCTGATGTCTCAAAGATCCCATATTTTACTATTTTTATGTAACATATACTGTATATCGCAAATGTAGAGCTGATACCACAAAATGTGTGTTAATGCTCCAGCTGAAATACCCCTCAAAAATACTGTTATTTTAGACAAATGGGACTGTTAAAAGCACAACAAATTACTTACCATTGCTGTTATTGGAATGTGATCAACTTTAGAATGACCATAGCTGTTTTTAGAAATGGTAATTTGATTGACGTCACACTACTCCAACATTTCTTACATACTGTATTATGAAGCTGATCTGATATAATATGATATAATCTGATATAATAATGCATCTTAACAACAAAAACAACAACAAAAAATCTCTGTAATCAAATCTATCTATCTGCAACAAAACATGGGACACCTTCTAGAAATACAAACTTCAACCACATGTAGCCTAGTCTAAAATTTCATTTATAGACAAGTCTAAAAATAACAAAACTTGACATGATTTATTTAAGACTTAATTTACTAATGTTTAGAAATAAATAAATAAAGATAAGTTAAATCAGTTCATCTAGAATGTTTAAAAATGTTCAGAGATAGAAAAACCTAGTTGATAATAGATTCATAAGTTTTGTGGTTGAGGGATGACAATGTATGTTCCTTGTTATTCGGTTAGCACTTGAAAGTGTGATTATTTGGCAACCTACCACAAGTGAAGTAAGCTGTCCATCATAGTTTGCACAAAGTTGCATTGGTTGTGTAATATCATTCTGACCAATCCTAGTGCAGAGAGGCGGGATTTGAAGAAAACCCCGTGAAGAGAGGCCAAGGGCTTGTTAACGGAATACCTGTGGAGATTAGACCAGTTGCGAGGCACATGTTGTGTGTTTGAAAGGATGAATGTGTCATTTACCAAGGTGGATGCAGAATTTACCGAGTGGTAACAGACTTATTTCAGCTCCGAGTAAGTTTACCGATGTTATGTACATTTTTATAGTTTGTTTGTCAGAGTTGGTACTAAAAAATA
>JAQMYG010000016.1:3805602-3817889 GCA_030014215.1 Clariallabes teugelsi
CATGAGAAGGTTTAGCAACAATTTAAATTCCGATTACGCCACCCTGGTTAAGGGCCAGGGACCCCAATTAAGTAGATCTCGTCTAAAGGCACACAAGTCAGTTCACGAGATAAGGCAAGAGACTAGGATATGGGATGCACGCGCATTTAATGTTAAATGTTGAAAGTACATTCATTAATCCACATCTTATCCTGTATAGGGTTCATCCCAGGGAACTTTGCTCACAATGCTGGGGGAAAACCCTGAAATGTCATTGCAGGGTACAAAAAAAAAAAGACAAATTCACGCTCCCAATCACTCAATCACCAGAGTACTTAGAAGAAACCCACCAAGCACACAGGAACAAAAGGTAGACTCTTTGCACACAAAGTAGATGCAAAATATGAACCCCCAACCCTTACAGTGCAAGGGGACAGTGCTACCCACTAAAGCATGCTGCCCCAAATGTCAGCAGCACTTCTTTAAATCTACGTTAAACTGTCCTGCCACCAAAACTAACGTTCGTCCACACTTTGCTAAATCTTATCGATTATTCCTCTCTAATCCATGTCTGAGAGAAAGTGTTAACACCAGACTCAGCAGCTGATTTGTGGCCCTCACTGATTCCACTCTGCAGCTCACTAGATGACTATTAAAAAAAGTGCAGGCCTCTGCAGTCTCACTGTTTTCATCTGAGGTTGACTTGGCTCAAACCGTTTGCCCATGCTGGTTGTGTTGAGGGGTTTGTTCAGGCCAACCTAAATATTCACCCTCAGGAACCATACCCAAGATCCTGCCATCCATACCCGCTCCACTTCAAATGTCAGTGAACACTATTTTGACTGCCTGTGCATGCAGGACAATCGGTCAGTTCATGGTGTATTTGAGTTCAGTAGTGTCGTATCTGAATGTCGTTCATGTCACATAAAACACACAATCAGCACATTGCTATGGAGCTGAGCTCAAGAAAAAAGTGTAAACTTGCTGAATGATTTCAAGAAGCAGCCTCCGGTTCAGAAAAATTAGTCCCAAACATGCTGTTCTTCAAATCACCACTAGGGGAAACAGAGTTCCCACAGTTGTGGGAACGCAGTTGTGTTTATAGTATAGAACTGATATATGACTCATTATCACTTATATAGTAGGATAATTACTCAGTTGAAATGTGGTACAATTAATTCCCTGATTCTTTATGGTTACAGGTATTTCACTTCCTGGATTGGACACTCATAACTCACTGAACCTATCACCATGTTGGTATCAGTTATGGAAATAAGGAAAGAACCCGGCAAGACAGAACAAACTATCATATCACGTCTAGAGTAATTATACTAATCAAGATGAGGAAAAAAAAAAAACAATCAGCAGATTGTTAAGACTAGCTGAATAAGCTAGATTTACAAGCCAGATGTTTAGTGGTTTTCTAGCATTTACTAGAAAACCACTAAACAATGCAAAAAAAACTTTCACTTTCAGTAAATAACTAAACAACCAACAGCATTTTCATCATATCAAATATCTTGTTTATTCAAATGTAAAGCTTTTTAATATCTTGTAACGTAAATGTTTTGCCATCCATTGATTTTGTTGAGAATGTTTTGTCCTAACACCTGACCTCCAGTCAAGCTCTTACTGTATATCCACTCACCATCTGCTGATTACTAACCACACTCACCTGTTTGCAATCACTGCTCCTCCCTTTCAGTGATCCAGACTCTTAGTGTTACTTTTTTATTATTTCCTCCAGCCCTATAACATTTGTAACAGGTCCAGGCTTTTGTTATCTACCTGTCTTGATTAGTGTTTTGGCTTCAGCCTGCTTTATTTACCAAGTTAGTCATGGTTAATTTATGCCTGGTCACCAGATGAGATGCCTTCTGGAAATTTGCCTGCTGCACTACATTTTCTTTTGTTTGTCTGATAAATTTGCTTTTTATAAACACACATGCCTCCTCTTGTCTGTTTGCAGTCTTTAAGATTAGGAAATATAGAAAAATATTTCATTTCTGGTACAGTGTGCATGACGAGAAGACCCTGGAAAGACTGAGACACCTTCTATTAACACATACCAGTTTTATTTAGTAGAAAACCTCTAAATAAAACAATTCTACATAGAAACAGTGGAAAATCTCTTGAGATTCCTACAAATTAAAATATCGTGCTCATGAGTTTCTACTGAAGGAAGCTTGATTTCCAATGACACGACAGCTATGCATAGCTGGCAATTGAAGAAAGCATGATCAACAGTTGGAAAAAATGCTGTTGATGGATTCTTGTGTCATGGCTGATGAATGCTAGTATGACTTTTCCTGGTTTGTAGCTTTGGAAGGTCTAGCTAGTGGGTTGGAATTGGGAGCAGATTAAATTTGTAGAAAAACAGAATGAAAACCAAATGATAAAAAGCAAACTTTCCCTTACATGTCATTACACCATTTCACTGTTACCATGATGACATGATGACACCAACCCCGGGAACCCAGGACCCTGCCATGTTCCCAGGAAGACAAAATCTTGCTTTAAAGATCTCATCCACCTCCGTTTCTAAAGTGTGACGTAGCCAAGTTGTTCCACACCCAAGTCAGGATGCTTAGAAGCGACACCTTGTGTATTTGGCTTGGAATCATGAGAATGCTCAGAGTGTTGACTCTTTCCTGAATTAGAAACACCCTTGGCTAGGAGGAAGTAGCATTCAGCATGTAATGATAACAGTGTGAATCAGCGCTGTTTCCACTGCTGGGGTAACAATGGCCTGCATGTGGTGTGGACGCTGGGAAATGCTGGAGAAAGTGTTCAGACAACTGATTAAACCAGCTTTTTTTGTCATTCAGGCAAGATCTACTTAATTCTTGATGAACAGTGCAATCATATGGCCAAAAAGACAATGAAACCACCGAAGGTTTGTTTTCACAGTAGGACTACTATATGTATCAGGGCTTGTAAGATGCCCAACCAAGCCTGGGAAGGCTCAGTGACTTGGGAAGTGAAGGTCACTGGGTCGGTGTTATATCTTCGAGACGGGAGTATGTCTTCATAGCTCTGCCCTTACAGCTGCCTGCCCAGTCATTTCCTTTTGCTTTTCTCTGGTCCAGGACATTACTCACAATGTCAACATGGGCAGTATGAATGGCAGAGCTGCGTTGTGTGCACACAGACACCTGTCTCTCTGCAGGCAGGCAGGACGCCAGCCCTGAAAACTGTGTAGCAAGGTAGCTGAAGTTATAAGCAGTAGAAGAGATTGAGACACACTATTATGAGCTAGAGATCCTTAACAATAAAGTTAATAGACATAATTTAATATAAAAAATATATTGTCAACAATCTCTAATAATCTCACTCACTTACTCAGCCATTCTCTATGCTGTATAGGATAATGGGAGCCTATCCCAGGGGACCCCAGGCATGAGGTGGGGTACAACCTGACTGGGGGGTGAGGCAGGATTGTAGGCCTCCTTGCTCACACATGCTTGTTAAGTTCTGCCCACAAATTTTCTATTGGATTGAGGTCAGGGCCACTCCAATGCCTTGACTTTATTGTCCTTAAGCCATTTTTCCACAACTTTGGAAGAGTGCTTGGGGTCATTGTCTATTTGGAAGACCCATTTGTGACCCAGCTTTACCTTCCTGACTGTCTTGAGATGTTGCTTCAATATATTATTTCCACCAGTCCCTCCTGGGGCAAAGCACCCCCAACATGAACACCCCTGGGTTATGGCCAAACAGTTCAGTTTTTTTTTTTTCCAGAACAGAGGACATTTATCCAAAAAGTAAGATCTGTGTCCCAGTGTGCAGCTGCAAACAGGCTGGTTCTTTTTGGGGGGATTTTAGAGCAGTGGCATCTTCCTTGATGGCTTAGAAGTTACATCGATATCAGTCTTGTTTCACTGTGAATATAGATACTTTTGTGCCTGTTTCCTCCAGTGTCTTCACAAGCTCCTTTGCTGTTCTTCTGGGATTGATTCATCTCCTTTCTGAGCAGTATGATGGCTGTGTGGTCCCAAGGTGTTTCTACTGGTGTTGTATTTTTGGTACCTTTAGGGATTTGGAAATAGTTTTTTTTCTGAGGGCTTGACTGTTTTTTTCCCCCATAATGTCAAACGAAGAATCACAGATTTTGAAGGTAGGCCTTTAAATACACCCCAGTTGACTGAAATAATTCGGAAGCGTCTAAAGCCATCACAGCACATCTGGATGTCCTAATCGACTCGCCTAAACAATCTTTTTTTAACATGAAATCTGTTGAGTGCTTTAAAAAATCAGTTTGACTTCTATATACTGTATAGTAAGCCGCATCATGACATCAGATGTCTAAAGTTGGAATTTCTGAAGAATCTGATAATATCTGATGAGTCTGCGTGTGTGAAATGCTATTTTCATGTCTACTAAGCCAATGATTTAATCACCTCCAAAACAACATTACGCAAGGTCGAGTTACGCTTACTCCACCATACCCGATCCTATTTTTATTCTTTCATTCCTACCAAAGTCCAACAATACTAACAATAACACACAACATGTTTTTTACAAGTGAAACTTATGAGAGAATAATTTTCTGATGGCCTTGGGAGAGTATGAGAGTTGGAGGGAAGCCATAAAGACTCTCAACAGCTCAAGATAAGTGTCCAGCCACTGAATTCCAAAACTTGTATCAGTAGTTTCGAAACTTGTCAGGACAAGCACTGCAAGCGTTAAGCAGAGTTTTTCATCCTAAAAATATATCATTACTTTTTTAAACTAAAAACACAAATATGGGTAAGGACCTCATTGTATTTGAGTCGGGAAGAAATCCATCAGTGCCAGAGTTTGTGACGTGGGAATCACTGCGTGGAATGCAGACGCTTGATTTACTGTAGCGAAAACACTGATCCTGCTCATTAACAAGCTCACACACACACACACACACACACACACACACACTCCAAATCACTGAGCAATGTGTCTTTCCAATACATTGATCAATGGGATGGAGTTGCTACAGGCGACGGGGGCATCAAGCCAGAGCAATGTGTAAGGTCCTATAAAAAAGGGATTTAGGGCTTTTTACTCATGGTAACAGGTTTCTCTGACCTTTCAGACAATAGAGCTGAGGGCTGTAAAAGGGGAGACAGGTCTTTGGACCAATAGGGAAGAGTTATGGCTAGGAAAGCCTTGTTTCCCATAATAAACGAGGCCCACAGTCATTCTTTACAGGGCCCATGGCATGGACTGAGAGTCTGAGACCTCCCCGTATATTCAGATATTCATCAATCCCACACACACACACGCAGACACACACAGACTGGGATGAACATTTTGTGCATATATAATTCTAGTTTAAAGTATCATTTTAAGCAGCTAAACCAAGGCTAGGATTAACGCAGAAACACATCAGACTGTGAATATGTTATCGTAATCTAATATAAATTAACATACAGTGCAATAAATGAAAGCTTTTGCTTCATTAAAATGCATACATTAAGAAACATGAATAATGAGAATTAAACCACCATGCATTGCAAAATAAATTAATAAATGATGTGTCTGTTTCAGCTTCATTTATCAAGGTTTATAGAATGTAAGAAAAAAAAGTATACTTTTTTAACAGAATAATTGGCCTAAATCAGTTTTTTCGAAACTGAAATTAGTGTGAAAAGAAGTTATTGATTAGTTCTTTATAACAACAATTCAGACAGGAAAGCATCTGCAAATCTCAGAGTTATACAGTGTTCACATCAAAGCAGGACTTTTAACTGCACAGAATAACATAAGACAGTTATGAGAATAAAAACTCCCTTTATTTCTCTATATAATCCCAAGCTACATTAATGCACTTATCGTAGTGTTTCATTAGTGCTTCTGTTTTTCTTCACGTTTGAAACACTGGCCTTCCAGGAACTACTTTAATGGCTCAAATATGTGGAAATGGCTTGGAGTGAGGTCAGTACTGTACGGTGGATGTGGCAAAAATTCCCAGCCGAGTCTCTTTAATGTGCAAGTGGCATTGGTGATTGTGTGTAAAGTTGCCACAGACAGATGCATCTCGTTTGCAAGTTTGAGACAAGTTATCCGTCAATGTTCAGGTATTAGGAGTTCCAATCATCATTCACAGATGTATGGCCTTCTTTAAGTTTTTGCAATCTTCTGTAAATATCAATTGCTTTCATGCCTTAATTTCATCACAAGTCCCGGTTTGAATTAAGACGTTATCACTTCTATAGCAACAGCTGGTTCACAGAGATTGGATTTGTACAACAGCTGTGCATATAAAACACCTACTTTAATCACTGATATGGTGAAGGATTCTTTAGGGGCCCAACAACTCCAGAACAAAAGAGTTTCTTGGTAAAATTATGAGATCTTTTTGTCTTCCAAGAGAGAGTAAAAAGAGAGGCTTGCCATGAAATAGTGTTCATACAGTAGCTGCTATAATGGAAGTGAGAACTAAACTGTTTGTTGGTGATCTATCCATAACATTAAATTTAACTTTAAAGTTTGACTTTTTTTTTTTAAAATCAGAACCTGCAATTGTTGGCAAATTGCCAAACTGTGCTATGAGACATATTAATAACTTGAAATGCTGTTTCTGGAAAATAATTAACTTTGGTTAATCACACCACACTGTGATTAACACTCTTTCTACAACAGCACTTCCCAAACTGTTTAATTCTCCATGTGAGTCGAACAACATGTGTGAGAAACAAGTGGCAAATAAAAAATATAGAATTCTTCTGTCTTCTCCTTCACACGCATCCTCTAACCCAAATTTGAGTCCAGACACAGCCCTAAGTACAGTCATGCTGAAAACAAAGCTTCCTTTCCATTTAGTCTGCAAGTGGATGTTTACTCCTTATAACTCCATTCATCACAAAAAGGAAGAACCTGAGCCGTAACGTGTGGGGGGAGGATTTGTATAATGCTTGGATAACGATTTGGATAAGTGCTGTTGCTCTTCACATCCTCTCCCCTTTCTCTCTCTCACTCTCCCTCTCCAAGACAATTTCTTACACGGAAACCCCGTGAAAAAAAATAGATTCCAGCTGTCAAGCTGTAAACTTTGCTGGAACATCACGAAAGCAACAATCTGGGATGAAACACAGCCGGCTTATGGCTTCAATTAGTGTCAGCTCTGACTCAAGCTTGTTCAAGCAGACACAATGCAAATCATTCTGAGCACCTTTTCAAACTACAACACAGTCTATCTAAGAACGTTGTGCACCTTATTCTTCTTCTTCTAAAAAGAAACAGAATATTTTTACAGTTAAAAAAAAAAAAGAAGAACCCGTTCTCAGATCGTATCTACTGTATGTGAGAACTCTTGCAAAATACAGTTGTTTTTTTTTAAAATAAATGCCACATAAATAACAGAGTCACAGGAAAGGGCGTAAAAGACCTGCTCGTCCATCATGCTATATATAGACAGTGTTGAGAAATGTGAAGGTCGTGGTGCACAAGGAAAAGATACAGCAGAAAGATAATTTAAAGGATCACATTCGAAATGCATTTACATGTATAACACCAGATGTGTTAACATAAGTTCATGATGAGTGGGAGTTACGACTCTGTGTGTGTTTGTAAAGAAATGGCAAGTTTTACTCTTGCCTATTTGTTGAGACTTCTTTTGGGACACTCTGTATTGTATACAGTCCCATGGTGAGTTCACTTTCATTGTTTATTTCGGTTTTAGTTTGCTCTCGAATGTGTTTAGGACAAAAAGGATCTCACACATGGAGCAATTTCCTCTTTCCTTTAGCACAGTGTGGTTGGATTGTTTATATCCTCATCTAATTACGAATTCGTACGCGAGCGGAAACGGAAAAGGTTAGCGCGCTAAATGCGTGAAGGATAAGATTAAAGCGCTGTTTATCCTTGGTGCTTCAAATCATTGACAAACGCCAAAAGGAAGCTCCAGGGAGGCAGGTGATTTATGATCGCACGTCAAACACATGGAAGCCACCCTTTTGTCCCAGGATGCAGAATGATGTCATGCTCAACACTGGACTTTTACACAAACTCCTAAAGCTACACAACCCAAAATAATGACTCCAGTTCCAGTAAGACTTGTCAAACACAGTTGACTTGAACCATGAATCTTAAGCTCGACAAGACGTAACTAATTACACTGACAAGGACAAATCGATTGACGAAATGAGAATTCAAGCTCATTCTATCAGCTAAAAGGTGCTGTTTCTCGAGGACATCAGTATCAGTCTATCAGTAATAAAATTCTACACAGGGATTTCAGTTCAAACAACATGGTGGTGGACAACAGTGAGGAAAATAGTGGCCTGTGCAACAAAATGAATATTTTTTTGTATTGTTTTCAAGCTACAAGAGTGTTAAATGACAGTATAAAAAAAGTTTAGTTAAGTACTGGATTACTCAGATTCCGTGTACCAAAGTAACGTAAATATGCATGTGAATCATCATCATGCCATCTTTTCCCTAAAAATATCACTTTCTGAACACTGAATGAGAAAACTGAAAAAACATAAGACATAAGTAATATCCTTAAATAGATCTGGCTAAAATTGGTACAAAACAATATTGCGCATCAGGATTCATATTACTGTGTGAAAATTTTTGTCGTCAAGTTGATCCAAATGATGATTAAATAGTAAAAGACCACCACCTAAGCATGGAATGTGTTGAAACTTCCAATAGATTCAAGATTCAAGATTCAAGATTCTTTATTTGTCACATGCATAGTTATACAAGTACAACACGCAGTGAAATGTATCCTGAACCGCTCCTACTTTGTGCAAATAACAGAAGAAACAAAAGAAATAATCTATAAAATAAAAATAGAAACAAAAAAAAAGAAACAATGAAAAATATTCCTTTAAAAAATTTACAAAATAGTACAAAATGTAAACATAATAATAATAATAATAATAATAATAATAATAATAATAAATAAATACATACAGCTCGTTCACTGCAGCACATCTGCTACCATAAATGCACACTAACTCTTTCTTCTTTTGGAGGTTGCCATTACTTTTGGTTAGTCTTATCTTCCTTAACTTGTGCTGTAATTCAAGTCATCAGTATAATATTTTTTTAAATTTATTATTATTATTATTATTATTATTATTATTATTATTATTATTATTATTAATTAATTAATTATTTCTTTTTTTTGTGGCAGCAACTTAATGCTTTTACACATACAGACATGGCCCAGACAATCAAAGTTCAGACTGAGTATCAGAATGACAAAGAAAGGTATTCACAACCCGAATTCCGGAAAAGTTGGGATGTTTTTCAAATTAGCATAAAACGAAAAATAAAATACTTTCAAATCACATGAGTCAATATTTTATTTACTACAGTAAATGTTCTCTACAGTATAGGTGAAAGATCTGGACTGCAGGCAGGCCAATTGAGAACCCGTACTATTCTACTACAAAGCCATGCGGTTTAATAGCTGCTGTATGCGGTTTTGCATTGTCCTGCATAATACACAAGGCCTTCCCTGAAATAGACATTGTCTAAAACCTTTATATACATTTCAACATTCATAGTGCCTTCCAGAACATGTATGCTGCCCATACAATATGCACTTATGCACCCCCATGCAATCGGAGATGCTGGCTTTTGAACTGAACACTGATAACACCCTGGAAGGTCTCCCTTCCTTTTACTGTAGCTTGGAGGACAAGGCATCTGTGATTTCAAACAAGAATGTCAAATTTTGATTTATCTGACCATAAACTTTGAAACAGTCCATTTTAAATGAGCCTTGGCCCACAGGACATGATGGCACTTCTGAACTTCTGAACCATATATGGCGTACTTTTTGCATAATAGAGCTTTAGTTGGCATTTGCTGATTGCTGATTCTCAGTTTAAACATTTCTTCTCTATGTTCTATTTTGAATTTGATTGTGATTTGAAAGTCTTTTCGTTTTCATTTTATTCAAATTTAAAAAACGTCCCAACTTTTCCGGGATTCGGGTTGTAGTTGATTTTGAGTGTAACATGGTTGTTGGTGCCACCCAGGCTGGGATCTACTGGGATTTCCATGTAAACCCTCTCTAGGGTTTCGAGAGAATGGTCTGAAAAAGAGAAAGTATCCAGTGAGGGCAATTCTCTGGGTGAAAATGTCTTGTTGATGCCAGAACTCAGAGGAGAATGGCCAGACATGTTCAAGTGACAGTAGGCAACAGTAACTCAAATAAAATTGCATTACACCCAAGGTATGCTGAAGGGCATCACTTAACACACAACAAGTTGAACCTTGATGCAGATGGGCTACAGCGGCAGAAGACCACACTGGGTGCCATTGATGTGACATTCGGATGGTAGGGTCAGAATTTGCCATAAACAGCATGAAAACATGGATCCATCCTGCCTTGTATCATCAATTCAGGCTGGTGGTGGTGGTGTATTGGTGTAGGGAAGATTTTCTTGCCACACTTTGGGCCCCTTAGTGCCAATTGAGCATAAATTACACTGTTAAAATCATCTCGAACTCATGACAGTGAAGTCACTATACTGAAATGACCTCCATGGTTACCAGATTTCATTCCAGTAACGGATCTTTGGGATGGGAGATTCACATCATGGATGTGCAGGCAACATATCTACAGCAACTGCGTGATGCTCTCATGTCCATTTGGACCAGGAATATTCCTCTAGAACTCCTCTATTGTGATTGAACACCTCACTGTTTTTGGTTATGGTTTAAATGTGTTTAAAATATTTTAAAAGGAGTTTATTTAACCAAAAAAGTAAGACTGCTAACGCCTTATGTTGCATTATATAGAGACCACTTGTATGCAGTTGTCATGTAATTAGATTTTATTTCTTAAGAGGAAATGTCATAAACAAACTCTGATTTCTATGAATGAATCATAAATCGGTTATCCAATCATCAGACATAATCAGACAGACATAAATAAATAAAAAACTTTCAATACAATTTCATACTTGATTTCAACATGAACATCCCCTGTGCATTTTCTTGCCATTAAATGTCTTGATTTTGTTTATTTCATTAGCATATTCTGTATGCATGTACAAGTCTGTCTTTTGCATAGTTAGGGAATACTGAAATGAGGTCAATGAGCACACGAGGCCTACGGCAGCACGACGAACGCATGAGAATGTGAGATGAGGAATGTGAGGAATCGTGCATGATATGCTGCAAGAGAAAGAAAAAACAGATGGTGCCAAGCTAAAACTTAGTGCTGTGCAAATCCGTCTCATACCTCTAGCCACTCACTAACAGTGATGGATGATGAGAGTGGTGGTCGGGGATGTTTCCCCCATTGACAAAATCCAGCGTTATTAGTCAGCGGAAAGCCGCATCACTCAAGTCACTGGCTTGCAGGCGTCATGCTGCTTCCAGGTCATGCATTTTGTACAGGGTAGGGGTTAAACTTGCTTGATGACTTGTATCATGGTAAGGTGGTGTGTATTTTTCTTCCACATATTCCATATTCTTTTGTTTTATTTTACTCTTTTTGGAACTTGTGTCAGTAAAGTTTATCTGACCATTTGAGCAACGTGTCAAAATCCTATAGGTCCAGGATCATTGGTTTCTTTCCGGTATTACGTGTTACATGTAACAGCAAGTCCCTTCAGCATGGTACAGACTGAGTGAGTCATTTAGTTTTTGCCCGTGGAAACATTCCATTACTTTAATTAATCATAACATAAGGGATGTGCCTGTCTTTTTGGCTGCAAACCAGAAAGAAATTATTACCAATTTTATGCACACAATTACGTTCATACACAGCCACACAACTTCCAGCAAACTTAAGACAATAAATTATCAAAAAAAAAGAAAATGCCAAAAGTTTACTTAAAACACCTAACCTAATATACATCATAGCATAGCCTAAGCTACCATAAATGTGCTCAGAGCAATTAGCAGAACTATAGCTTTTCCTACAACCTGGGGAAAGATAGAAATTCATAATTCAAAGTGAATGTGTATTGCTTTCGCACCATCCTAAATTTCAACCATTGTAAGTTGGGGACCACATTAACTTCTAGTAATTTACATACTGCCCAGTGCTTTACATGTAGCACTAATTTATATATTGCATTTACATATTGTACAAATTGTATATATATATAAATTGAAAAAATTTACATGATTCATTATTGCAAATAATTTTTCTCATTGCACAGTAATATGTAGTACGTTACATATTGCACTCTCATTTACATACTCTCATTAGCATTTATATATATATATATATTACATATATGTGACTGTGCAATATGGTAATGAGAGTATGTAAATGAGAGTGCAATATGTAACTTACTGCATTACTGTGCAATGTAAAAAAGACTGTTTAATATGCAAATTATATTTTATGC
>JAQMYG010000016.1:3840305-3853888 GCA_030014215.1 Clariallabes teugelsi
AACATTTGCTGTAATGTAATCGCATAGGCTGACATCGCGATTGCGATTGCGATATTATTAATCGTGCAGCACTACTCTCTATATTTTAAATGTTAGTGTTTACATGGATTTCTTAAAAAATTGCATATTTGCAAATGTTTTACTATGGTCAAGAGTCTCATCACCATACTCTGTCTTCTGTAAATGTCAATTGCTTTAACACAATTGACGCAATTGAATCATTCTTTAAAGGTGTCCAAATATGCAAAATTCACCTAATATGCATCTCCACCATTAAACAAAAAAAAATATATAAAAAAATATTACCTGCTTTTTGTCCTTTTTTAATTGCCCATTCATTAAACAAATGAATTAGATTTCCCCCTAATGTGACATCATATAAGAAGATAGGCAGTTTCTAATTTAAATAGACAGTTAAATAGTGTGTTGAAAGAAGAGTGAAATAAAGGGAGTTTAAGATAAGCTATGAGTCCTGTGTAAACTGGTTAAACAAACTTTAAAATATGAAACCTTAATAAATAGTAATATGTTGAAATTGTTAAAGATTGTCTTCGGCATAAAAGAACAGCATGCCCTATTGCGTTTTATTTTAATTTTTGCCTAAAGTATTCAAAGTCAGTGTAGTATGACTGCAACAATGGTTGTAAATCTCCATAAGACTACTTCACAAAGAGGATTCACAAAACAAAACAAAAAAAATCATTGCAGAAATCTGGAACGTCTCACAACCTGCTCCCTATAGAGGCGATATTTGAGCGCACGCCACATTATATGACTCATTCACTGGGTTACACCGAGGGGGAAAACCTGGAACAGTATGAATATTGAGGGTTTAAAAGCTTTGCTAGTTAAATTCATTGCTGCTGTAATTTATATAGTCTCGTTATCTTAAGTGATTGTTGTTTTAAGGCTCACACTTGAGCAGATGTGAAAATTAGCCCACACATACAGTAGTGTCTGTTTTCTGGATGCACTTCGAATTGGCTTTGGGAGGAGGAGAAGGGGAGGGAGAGTTTTTTTTTTTTTTTTTTTTTTTACGTGCTCTCCTGTTCAGTGCTGAAAAGAAAATAGGAGGTGGAAGACAGATAAAAATAAGCAGAACGATTAGCGTAGCCAAAGCTTCAGTGGAAGTGTCAGTAACAATTTCAGGAGTGCTGCAGAAATGCAGAACCTGCTACAGGACAGGCAAAATTTCCAGGTAGAAGTGGGAGGAGAAAAGAGTGCTAGATTTCAAGATTAACTCAGACAGGAATAAAGACTGCCATGAGGTTTAAGGTTATTACTTGTCACACTGTATAAGATCCAAATACAATCCTATGACAGACCATGTGATAATGTGTGTTCTTCATGTCAGAAGGACACATTCTCTGGGTTGCACAGAGGGGGGAAACTCTGTTTGAATATTGAGGGTTTAAGAGCTTTAAACATAACTTTAAATGCGTAATTTACTTAATGTAATAAAGTATGACATGATTTAATGAATAGTTAAATTGTCAATATTACTTGTGCACTAGCTATATAGGAATAGTAACCATTCTAGACAATAAAAAGGTTCAAATAAGAACCCTCAGACTAATGATTAGCGAACAAATTATACATACAGTTACAGTGACCGAGAAGTGCAAAACAAAACCGAAAACAAAATAACAAATTAAAAAACAAAATAACAAAACCGAAAACAAAATAACAAATCAGAAAACACAACAGCATGTCCAGAAACAAAATGAAAACTGAGAAAACCCAGTCAGTCAAACCCAATTCAGTCAAACCGGAAAAGGTAGGTATTGTTTGATGAGAATGAAATTCTTATCACTGATTGGAAGAGACATCTGTCATTTACAGTAAGACATACAAGTAGTACTGCAGCCTCACAGCATTTTGATTGACAGATGTCTCGTCCAATCAGCGGTAAGGATGAACAAACCTTAAAAAGTTAGGTGTGTTTTGCGAATGAATTTCATACTGCTGAAACACAAACTTTTGCCTTTTCCTGTTGGACTGAATTGTCGTTGTGTTTTCTCATTGGTTATTTTGTTTCTAGATACGTCATTGTATTTTCTCATTTGTTAGGTTGTTTTTTGGTTGTTATTTTGTTTTTGGATTTTTCATTTTGTTTTTATTTTGTTTATTTTGTTTTTGGCTTTGTTATTTTGTTTTTGAATTTGTTATTTTGTCTAAAGATTTTTCATTTTGGTTTTGGTATTGTTATTTTGTTTTCAGTTTTGTTATTTTGTTTTCATTTTTGTATTTTTGTTTTCATTTTTGTTATTTTGTTTTCGGTTTTGTTATTTTGTTTTTGCACTTCTTGGCCACCGTACACAGTTTACGTCATCGGGTAATAAAAAAGGACTCACATGTACTAAAAATAAGTCTTAAACATGATTTTGAGGTTATACGAATATTTTTCTGACCATTAGAATGATGTTTCAATATCTGTACCTGCCCAATGACTTTGCCTTTCTTTAGAAACACACTTTCTACGTCTAGTTAATGTTGAATATTAATATTTACAGTATTTAATAGAAATGCTATTAAGTCTTTGCTAGAAAATCTTGATAGATGTAAATATGAGAGGTAGAACAGAAAAGAGAACTGCATTTAGTGCTTGTATTCAGTGCTTAAGTGAATAAGGAAGATCTAAAGATGAGGATTCACAGTGTAGGCAAAGTGGCCATGCTGGAAAAGGCAAATGTTTTCCAGATGTATAAAAAGCAACAACACAAGGGAATTGAAGAATGGTTAGACTACAGGATGAAAACCAAATACATCACCCTGTCTGGTGCAATTATTTTCTTTTTTATCATGTGTCTCATTCATGCACAATTAATCTGATAATGCAAAGTGGGGGGGAAAAGTATTATTGCCTGGTAGAACCATCATTGCCAGTAATGCACAATTAATCATATGGGAAAACGGCTGAAGCATCAAACCACAACATAACAAGTGTCTGGCCTGTTTTGCATTGTCTTCTTTCAGGCTGTATAACAGTACACGTCTGTGTTACACAGGAATCTCGCTTGGAGCTTTTTGGAAGCTCGCAAGGACTGTCAGAGGTAATTGAGTTCCACTTGGCTTGCTTTGTCCCCTTTTACTTAGACATAGCAACATTTACTGGTACATTAGTCACTAGAAATTCAAAGCTCAATCAAGGGCCTTGTGTGAACGGCAGCTCCAAAGAGTAATCAAGGATCAGGTTACCACTGCAATGAGTAATATGGAGTATTAGACTGAACGTCTCAACTAAGAAATTGTTGCCAATGAAATGATAAGTATATGGAGTAAGACATGCTTGTAGTTTATAGACAATCTTAATGAAAACTACTCTTATTTATTATACTTATTTCAAATTTTATACAAGAACTGAATATCTATCTTCATTTCTAGTGCTTTGTAAATTGTTAATAGTATTTGTCAAATTACTGGTGTAACAGGAATTATGCAACAGTTAGTTCCAACTGAGCAATCTTATTGGATAAGAGGTGTTCCAGGAGTGGTGATAATACACCGCAACAGCACTGGGACGTGTAACTAAATGTACAATTCTGATTCGAATTACACTAAGTGTCAGTTGCAGCATGGGTGAAAGTTAAACTGTACGGTCTGCAGTTCTGAGGAGAGAGGCAGAAAATACACCTGATAACATTGTCATTTTAAACAACAAAATAATTGCTCCTAAGTTGTTCTGAATTGCATGTGCGTTCATTCTGAACCAAACTAGAAAGCGAACTAACACAAGGCTGAGTCCATCTCTAACCCCTGACCAAGGGCACTACTTGGTGTGTGAAGCAATGGATTGAACACCCTACATAGCGCACTAGTTTTCCCTTTAACTCTATTTGTTATTCAGCCCCAGAACCCACAAGTTAACAGAGGTGATATTCTAAAACTCCAAAAAAGTGGAAATATAAAGTAAATCCCATACGTTTCTTAGGTCTGAAACTTATGATTTATTCCCCTCACTTTTTGTATACAATAGTAACAGTAAGAATTTAAAACTACCCATGATGTTTATCATTAGGCCTCTGATCCCTTCAGCTCTGCGTACAACTGCATCATGGCCATGATGATAACCAGCACAACAGCACTTCCTCTCATTTGATATTGCTTAATTAAGCACTTCAGGATGTGCTTGTATACTGTAGTTACCATTATAGACAAAAAAAATGGTTGAAATAATAACTTACAAGAAGCCTTAAAGAGAGTGTTTAGGGACCCGTGGAGAACACTTCGGTTTTGTTTTGTATATCTGAGTCTTCAGTGAATTTAAGCTGTCAGAACCTGCTTTTTTGGAAAGCAGTATTATTAAGTAATGGGAAAAGAGAGAAACAGAGAGAGAGAGAGAGAGCGAGCACATCCCATGTTACTGGATGAATGGAACGGCATCAAAACAAATGGATGAAGATCATGGATATTTTTAACAATAAAGCAAATCCATGTGATTCGATGCAGGAATCAGAGATTTCTAGATCTTTGCCAGAGCCTCTTAAGCAGGCCTATCAGTCGCCTGAGGAAAAGACTGAAAAGGGAGAATTTGATATTGATCCAACTTCCCAGACACCCACAGTCAGGGATCTTGTTAACAGGATTAAGACGCCCTGAATAGCCTTTCACTAGAAAAAAAAAAAAAGAAAGAAAGAAAGAAAGAAATGAGTCCTCTTGTCAGTGAAGACATTTTGGTGGCAAAAATAAAGCCTTCCTAACACTCTTTAAATCAGGAGCCACTTCTTAATGAGAGTCCTCGTGTTAACTGTCTGAGAACTGCTACAGTTGATTAACAAAAGAAGAAAAAGAGCTTTTTTCCAGTAAAAGGAATGTCATTTTGTGTCTATGTGCCTATGCAGTATTGTGCAGCCTTCACCACGTGTCTTCCTGCCTATTACTGTCTCGGTGAGTCACACTCGTGCAGCCAGACATCCGGGACGCTGGGCTTGGCACCTTTCTCTCAACATAAATCCCAATCATGATCCTGCCTATTACAGCTAGCGAAAGGTCATGTGACCCAGAGAGTCATCTCGCCGGGGCCGGACCTGTCGCCAGTAGCTCTCGCGACTGCTTAGCGCCTAGCTGTCCCTGATGAAGAACAACAAAACCAGTGTCCGTGCCGCTCAAAGCCCTCCGGATTAGAGGCAGGACCCCCACTCGAGCATGACGAGGCTTTTGTAGCTGGAGCCTGCCAGTGTTTGAATGCAGTCTTCATGGGTTGTTTTTGTGCCATGCCATCTTTGTTGTTTGTTTGTTTGTTTCATTTCCCTTAAAACAGTCGGCACACAGATTGAAAATTGGATGTCGGTGGTGGCACCAAAAAATTTATTTCATATGGTGTGATTGAAGTGGTGAAATAAATACATTCAGAACAGAAGGAAGGTGTTTTGTCACTGCTCCAGTGGGTGGTCCTGCTAAGCGTTGTAGTGTACATTTATGTCCTGGTGATATGAACCAGATACAAACAAGATTTCAGTTAGATTGCTCTCCAGGTTTTGTTGTGCCTATAGAATGTATTCTTAAACAGGAAGCAAAAATGTCAGTGTTGTGTAGAAATGAAGTTAGTACCAGGCACCAAAGTTTATTATTTTCCTATATGAAACAATAATGTTATATGTATTTAAGGAAAGACACATCATACTTTTCATGCATTTATAGTTATTTTTAATTTTGCAGAAGATCAATGAAACAATTGCTATAATCACTAAAGTTAGAGAAGCTATAACCGGTCATTTCCTTAACAACCTCTCATTTTTCTCTCACTGGAGACTCCTTCCATAAATGTTAACAGTCATTTATGCGTATTGTCTGATGTGGAGTCTCTGAGCATGGAGTTATTATAGAAATGCATTAATATGCATGATCACCTATAACATTAAATAAAAAACATTTACATTTTTATAACCACCATTTTTTAAGTTACCCTTGTGCCAGCAGAATGGCTCTGGCCCCTCAGGACTTGGCTCTGCATGGCACCAAGATGTTAGCAGCAGATCCTTTGAGTGCTGTGGGTTGCGGTGTGGGGTATCCAAGGGTCAGACTAGTTTGTTTGGTGCAATCCAAACAAACTAGTTGCTAAATCAGATTGGGACCTGCAAGTTTGGAGCCCAGGCTGGCAGCTGTGGGCTCTTTGCCTACTGGATCATGTGTGTATGAGCTGTGGTGAACTGGGTGATTGGTGCCTTTGCATCATATTCAGTATTAATTTTTTTCAGCGATTTGTTCTGTATTAACTTTTCTGTGGGATCAGACCAACTGGGCTGGGATTTGGTCCCCGTGATCATGAGTGAGCCTTCAATGCCCATGATCCTGTCACCAGCTGGTATGTAATTAATAATCAATGCTAATGTTAGGCGGTGTTATGTTATAGCTTATTGGTGTAAACTTTGCAAGTATAAAAGTAAACTAATCACAATAGAGCATTCATCAGCGCTGCAGTTTAAGTGTATCTTAAGCAAAACACAATATAAATGAAAGAAATGTTTACATCTCCTTCCTCTGATCACAACACTTCCTAAGAATAGTCCTACTCTGAAACTTAGCGCTGTTCTTTGCCATTCCTAGCCATCCACGTGTACCAGCTATGTCCGTCAAGCCTGTGTCTCTATGAGTGGCACCTCTGAGGCTGAGCTCTTGGCACGGATTCCACTCTGATCCCCCTGGCACCTAACACCAATGGTATCTTAATCTTGCCCCTGATCACTGCTCTCCCACCTCTGACTATTTTTGGGGCATGCAGCGGGTTTGGGTTAAGAGTATTTCTAACCTCATTGTTGGGTTGAATAGGAACGGGGGAAGAAGGGGAGGTGGTGTAAAGGGAAGGACATGGCATTGCTTTGAACCTCTGTGTCATAGTCGCGTTTTGACATGGGAGCGAGACGTGCCGTGTGTGCAAAGAACTCTGATTCCACTGGGGATTCCAGAGCTATGATCTAATGGGAAAGAGATTGCAGTCAATTTATGGTGTGTGCCATATTAGGGCTTGACCAGAGCAATGCAAAGATTTTTTTATTTTTTATTTATTTTTTACAGTGAAAAAAAAAAGGGAAATTAGAAGAAAAAAAATGTAATGAAGTGATACTTAAAAATAAACATTGCATGGGGCCGATCTGAGAAAAGAAGAAAAACATGACGAGAGCTGAAGGATATTTATTGTAAAACGAATTATTTGTGCTTAATGTTATTTTAGACATTTCTATAGCATGAACATGACAACATTCATATGCCAAAAAAGACTTTCTCCTCCTTACTTCTTTCTCCTCCTTACTTCTTACTTCTCTGATTAACCGTGTTTTGGGGTTTGTTGTTATCTTTTCTGATTTATTGTGGCATTTCTTTACTCTGTTTTTTTTTTTTTTTGTCACATTTTCAGTTTTAGGTTTTTTTTTTCTGATGTTATGTTTCTTTTGCACTTTCTGATTTATGGCTTGTGTGTCCTAAATTATTGTTGTAATTTCCATTTTACATTTTCTAAATAATTGTTGTTTTGTGTATTTTTTGTGTGTGTTTATTGCTTTGATTTTTATGCTTTTGGTTTAGTTGTTAGGCTTTACATTTTTAAATTTTTGTTTCTATTTTTTCATTTTTACATTTTTGTTTAAGAATTTTTTTTCTTTTGTTTTTGTTGTTATTTTGCCTCTAAATTATTGTTGTATTTTCTGATTTGTGGTCATGTTTTTTATTTTTTCTTCTTGCATTTTTCGTTTTACGGTTTTGTTTTTGTTTGTTGATGTTTTTCTGATTTGATGTTATGTTTTTGGTTTTGATCTCTTCAGATCTATTGTTTTACATTTCCTGATTTATTGTTGTGATTTGTTTTTGTTGCTTCGTCTGTTGTATGATTCTAATTTTAAGATTTATTTTTCCATTACATTTTGTGATTTGCATTATTATTATTATTATTATTATTATTATTATTATTGGTTTTGCTGTGCTTTCAGTTTATGGTTGTGTTTTCAATTATGGCTTCGCTGTAAATTTTTCTCAATTATTGTTGCATTCTGATTTGATCATTTTGTTTTGTTTGTATTCTTTTTGTTCATATCTATTTTAATAAAAATTTACTTTGTAAATTGTAAATTTTATTTGTCATATACACAGCCATACACAGTATGATATGCGAAGAAATGCTTATACTGTGACCTGCCTAGTGCCTGTGACCTCAAATAAAATAAAATAAAAGAAAGAGTATTAAAAATAGAAATAAAATATGAAAAAGAAAATTATACAAATATAGAAAAGCTTTAGCTGGAAGATTGCTAATAAAATATAATTAATAAAATAATAGAATTCACCTTAATCTGTTGTTATGATTTTGGTTTTGTTATTGTCTTTTCTGACATTCTATTCTGTTTTCTGGTTTGCTGATGTATTTTAGCTGCTTGTTTGTTTGTTTTAACCGTTGTTATATTTATAGTCCATATATTATGCATAACGACTGAAGTGTAATGAGAGAATATTATTTCCTTGTCATAAAAAGTGACAATGTGTTCGCTAGAGGAAAATGTGTTCGCTAGAGGGAAAAAAAGCACAGTGCCAATATGCTGTACTGTACCAAAGACAGAACAACACATTTCCACTTACTTGCATGCTTCAGAGAGGCTAAAATTGCTCAAAACATTCAATTCATACCTTGGTAATTAGATGTTTGAACTGTAGAGCTGCAGTTTCACTTTTAATGTATCTGTTAGTGTGTGCCTGTTAGTGTGTGCCTGTGTGTGCGTGCATATGTGTGCCTGTGTGTGTTTGCGTGTGTGTGTGTGTGTGTGTGAGTGTGTGTGCATATAATGCGATGTGTTTTGATTTATAAACAATAGAGAATGTGTTACGGAGTTGGCTGTGATGGCTCTGAGGTCTAACCACGAGGCTATAAAAGTGGCAAGTCATTCCTTTCATTCTCTAGTGGAAGTGCCACTCATCAAATTCCGAGTGTTCTCTCTCACACAGGCAGAGAGAGAGAGAGAGAGAGAGAGAGACAGAGAAAGAGCAAGCTGGTGGAGTGTTGATTTTATTAAGTTTCAGAAAGTGGTGGTGAGATTTTGGGATACAGTAAAATAATTATATAAAATGGATCATGAAAAATTTTATCCAGCTGTTTGTTTTGTTTTGTTTTGTTTTTTTTTACCTTAAAAATCTGTCAATGGTCAAAGTGATTGTTTAGCAACACATTTTTCTAATTTCTTTTTATTATTCGTCTACTAAGCCCACAGGTTTACTGCTACAATTTGAATGTTTCACTTGTTTCCTCATCACTTTCTTTCTATAACAAAACTATCCAGCGATACCCTTTTTCTAATTTCAGCAGTATGATATACACAGAATAAAACATTCCTGGAAAGCTATTGTACTGATACCACTTCCTAAATCTCAGGCATGATGCAGAGGTCAGGAATGACGAGATGCGATCAGCAGCTGGACCTGATCTCAGTGCTATCTGATGAATCTGATCCGGGATGGAGGAGTGATCAGTGGTGAGGGGGTAGCAAGGGCACGGTGCTCTCTCAGACAGAGACGAACAGCACCTGTTCCCTCCCTGAGCGCTCTAAGCTCAATGGTGTAATTAATGGATGTTCATCCACTTCAGAGAGCTCCAAGCACGAGCTCTGTGGTTTAACCAGAGCTCTCTTTATTGTGTCTCATTTCTAAGAACAAAAAGACAAAGAAGAAATTACTGTTGTATTCTCGATTCTGATTAGTCAGAAGATGGTAACGTGCCATGTTAAAAACACAGATTTTATTTAACACTTATGGATGGAAAGAGTGTCCAGTGTTGGCATTTGGAACACTCGATGTCAAATCTGTAAATTTACATTTTGTGACATGTTCAGGTCTGATAAGTTTATGCTTGTTTCTTGGTAACATGATAATTGGTAACATGACAAAGGTTGCTTAAATTTGTTTAATTTATGGATTTAATTTATTTAGAAATAAACTGCATAACAAAAAAAAAGGCTGCACACTCTAACATTTAATTATACCAACTTTTGCATTAATTACAGTTATGGCATGGGGTTAAGGTCTGGACTCTGTAGTGGCCAATCCATGTGTAAAAATTATGTCTCACGCTGCTTGAACCACTCTTTCAAAATTTGAGCCTGATGAATCCTGGCATCATCATCTTGGAATATGCCTGTGCCATCAGGGAGGAAAAAAGGTCATCAACAATACCATTGCTGAACCTGGACCTAACCAACAGAAGCAAAACCAGACCATAACAATGCCTCCACAGGCTTGTATGTTAAGCACAAGGCATGACGACGGGTGGATTATTATCCTGACATGCCCACCACTCTTTTTCCATTGCTCCATAGTCCAATCTTTATGCTCCCTATAGGGAATTGAAGCCGTTATTCCAATTAATCTCACTGATAGGTGGCATTCTTATGGTTACACAGCGATGTGGTCACCCCTACCCTTCTTGGCTTTATTAATGCATTTTACAGATCTTAACCCAATTTTAGTTGTTTGATTAATCTCGTTTTCTTTGCATGATGAAGGTCAATAATTCGACCTTACTGAAATAGAGTAACGTCTTTACTACAATCACAGACATGGTTGATTAATAAATGAGCAACTACTCACTGCAACAATTAGGGTTAAATAACTTGAAACATATTAATCACTGCAATACATATCCAATAGGAGCCTCACAACTATTCGCTTAGTTAAATCCAGGTGGTGTCTTTTTTTTCTTGGTAGGGTAGTGTATAAAAACATAGAGCAACATAATGTTACAGAAAAAGTATCAACTTCAGGATTCCTAACACCACTTCACTGTTATTTACTTATCACAGCACAACATGGAGTGATTTATACTTAACAAAACATATTTCAGAAAAATCAGCACCAGTTTTTTTTTTTCAAGCAAATATACTCTTAATATAAGAGTGTTATATACTGTAGTAACCACACATTCTCAAAATATTAGATAGGGTTGTGGGAGGCCAGGAGCCATCCAAGGGGACTCAAGGCAGGGTAAACCCTGGATGGATTTCCAGTCCATCACTTGGCATAAGCATGCACACACATACACACACCACTGTGCTGCCCTAGATACATTTTTATTTAATAAATAAATATATATGAATATGTGATATTAAAAATAGTGTGATGATAACAGACGACTGACGACAATGACGATGTGAGCCAATGGATAGTGATTCCTATGTGTCACCTAGGCTTTGCAGGTAGGCAACACAAAAATTATATTTAAAAATTCATATTTTCCAATTTTAAAGATTTGTTCAAATTAAAAAAAGAAAAAGAGTGTGGGGACAAATGTCTTTTTTAAAGTAAAAAATATCTTTAAACAATATTAAACTACATTAAATGCCGGTACCAATTTCTGACTTACCGACATCTGTGTATATGCTGAATACGAGAATGATAAACATTTGTTAATGTATCAGAACTGATGTTGCTCTGTGTGGAATGATTTTCTCCTTTAATGATTCTGAGAGTTTAGTGGCGTGAGGTCTGGTTTGGATCAATCTTCTATTCGTTCTTCAGTGTCACATCGCGACCCTAAAGGTGTGAGACAACAGTGAAAACCTTGGAGGTATCCATTATTATTATTGTTATTTTTATTATTATTATTATTATTATTATTGCACCTCAATCTATGCAATACATTGAAAAATTTGAAAGGATGTGAAAACATCAGTAATCTATCTTCTTCCTGTTTAAAGATTTACACATGCTGGATGATGTTCACGTATTTTATAGAGTTCTACCGCAACACATCAGACTGTGTCTGTGATTTATGCTGAAAGTAATTCTGATAAATGAAGAGAATTAAGGAGGATTTTATAAACACAATGAATCTGAGGAATGTGTTAATAAGTTAACAGTCACTGAGTTACATATCACTACTGCATTGAATTCCAGCGCAGTAGAAAGGGAGGGGAGTAGAGAGGAGGGCATGTAAGGCGGATGGGGGGGTGTAGCTCGGATGACTGATGGCCCTCAGTGGTGAAACCACACAGTGTGGCCCCCCGCGTTTTCTTTATTATTAATCGGTCTACGTGTGAGGCAACATGCACAGACCCGAATATCAGTGTTTCACTGATGTTCCACGGGTGTTGCTGTGGTTACAGTTCTCATCTATGCTTTCCAAACCAAGTAATAAGAAGAAGAAGAAAAAGAAGAAAAATAAAAAAAACTGTGCATCTGATTCTTGTAAGATTTATTTTCCAGAACAGCAGCTCTGACAGTAGCACAGATTTATATTAATTCACATATTAATTAATATTATTGTTTTTTTTTTTTATAGTAACAGATCATTCATACAGACTCAAATACTAAAACCTCCACATATTTAAAACAGGCATATTTGTTAATATGATCATGTTTTCTGTTTATAGGCATGTATTTAATCTTTATTAAAGGTTATTAAGAGATAAAGACATAACCTTTTTAACAAATATTTTCAGGACAGAGAAGTTTATATTACCTGTTTTTTGGTGCTATCTAAAATTTATTGAGTTCAAAAGAGAGAAAAAAGAGTAGAATTTGAGGAAACAATGGTTTATAACTGCTACAACGATAATAATTACTTGTTTTATTTTTTTAAAAATGGAACTATGCATAAATTCTTGTGAATAATTGAGTTTCAACTTTTCAACTTCTTCAATCGCTTCATCAGACATCAGTTTATCGATTTTTTTACTTAACGGAATCTCCCTGAAGTGTTTTATTGCTTACTTATGAACATAAAGAGAGGGGAAAAAATCATATATAGTGTTTACTGAATGAAAAGCACTTGCTGTGTTGAGCAGCATTACGTGTGCATCAGGTCCTCGTGTGGGAAAGTTTCTAGCATAGTCCGCAGACATTTGAATATAAAACAAAGACAGATTTGCTGTGGATTTAAGTAAGTCCAAATTCAGTGCGATGTGAAAGATGGCCAGACAATACAACAAAGCCCAGGGTCATGCCTTACACCAAATCCTGTTAGGCCTGCCTCAGTGAGGAAAGTCACTCCATTCTTCTGACAAACATGTGGTGAGAAAGCGCAGGTTAGAAATCCTGCGGTCTGTGAGCTGTCCACTGGCTGTAATAAACCCGCTCCTATCACAAAGCACAGCGTGATACTGGGATCTGGCTTAGGTTCAAATGCGCCCACAAATAAGGACAATAATTTATTTTCCTGGATTCCTGAATTCTTCACCTAACCCGGCTTTCCAAGAAAAAAAATTATTTTAAAGTACTTTACTTGTGCATTAAATGACCAGATGTGATAAAGAAGCGCTGTGTTGCATATTACAACAGTACTATTAAGAGTTCCCCACAAGAACAATCAAGCACAACGTAAGGTTTCTACACTTTACCCTATTTAAGTATCAAGTACTGACTAGATTAAACTTTTCTACATTTTCTGACACAAGACAAGGTTCTACATAGACCCTTCAAGGGTTTCTTCACGGGACCAAGTCAAGGAACCTTCAGGTTACACCCACAGAACTCATGTGTACAGTTGAAGTATTTGGTGTACATATGAAAAAAAAAAACAGAAATGTATCTATAAAAACGTCTCGGGTTACTTTGCTGTAACCCTGTTCCCTGAAAAGGCGGGAACGAGATGCTGCGTGAAAACGCTATGG
>JAQMYG010000016.1:3863784-3885100 GCA_030014215.1 Clariallabes teugelsi
TAAGTCCTGTTTAAAAAGCTGGTTGTATCTGAGGAACTTTATTTCTTGAGTTTCGTGTTTAAAACAGAGAGATAGACAGATATCTCAGCTTGTATCTCGACGCCACTCGTGTTTCACATACACACCTGTACGTGCGTCACACGTCCCAAGTTTCCCCCTGGGTTTAAAAGCATGCCAGCAAATCTAACACTGTCGTTGCATCACACTAAGGTGCAAAATGGTTCGTTAGTCCTGATGAGCATAGCCGTGAAATCGTTGTCATATTATTTATTCGTTTATTTATTCACCTAATTCAGTAAAAAGATTATTTACGATTATTTACATAAGCACAGATCTGTCTGGGTCCAGGCTGTGTCTTGAACTACAACTAAATAGGCTAGAAGAAGCTCTCGCGGCTCCAAGTGGAAGCGCTTTCCTAAAGTTCCCAAGAACCCTTGAGGAGCATTTGTTGTCTAAGAGCTTGGAGTTCTTATTCAAATTCAAGTGCTTGTTTGTCTCAAGAACCAATGACGTGCATTTTTTAAATAAAGTATTGCTGTCAAGAGTATACAAAGGTGTTCCAGAAGTGTTTAGTTTTAAAATGTCCTTAGTAGAAGATGAGGAAATCATAGATATTAAGAGTTCTCCTTTTCTTTAAAATGCCACAAGATTCCTTAAAAGAGTTGAATGTTAATAAGGTTTTCTAATGGAACCTTCAGCTGGTAACCAGGAGCTCACACACTGCGTAATTTTGTTGAATATGCTGGAGTGTTTTACATTTTAAGGTTTTCGTTCAATTGAAATCACCGTTCTTTAAACGGCCATGTGTATCGTGATCTGTACAGAAAGATTTTTCTACTGAGAAGAGGCAAAGGACCTTCAAACTTTCTTAAATATTTTATCTTGTATGAACTTGTAAATCTTGGACAACCTCTAGGAACTCTGTTTGAACTCAAACAAATGGTTCCTAAAAGTTACTCTATTTTTGATGTTTTAATATCTGGACCCACGTAATTAGTGTGACAAATGTGGTGGTGGGTTTTGTGGTACTGTTTACAACTGAAGATTCCTGTATATTTGTGTGTTATGGGTTCTTTTTGGTGCTGTTCATGCACTATTATGGTTCTTATAGACACAGTGAGCGTTTCCCACAGTGAGACTGTTCAGAGAAGATCGACAAGGTCTTAAAGGATTTTTTTTATATATAGAGTTTATATACCTTCTATAGAAGATACTTCAAACCTTTATCTTGGGATCAGTTCAGCTCCAGACATTCCATGAAGTACTAAGGCTGCAATAATTTCAGTAAGAACCCCTAAATATATCCAGCACACAGGAGATAGCACTCCATCATGTTTTTATAATATTTGAGTTGCAGCTCGGAGATATAATTAGAAAACTTATTGATATTAGAGTTCTTTTAGGACTCATTAATGCACCATTAAGGCTCACAGAGGCATCAAGAAGGTTTCTGATAGCAAGAACCTATAAAATATGTATGACTGTGTCTCTTAAAAAAGTTTCTTTTAAGAGTGTATCTTTTAAGAGTGTGTCTCAAAGTCATACTTTAGTAGCTATCATCCATTAACATGATCGTTTTTGATAGTTCGTGATAGGTTTATGGGTTCAATGGATTATACTCAGTTCACAAAACATGGATGGTCCCTTAAAGGGCCTTAATTTCAATAAGGATCCCTAAACGTGATTGACATACTGGTGATAGCACGGCACAATGTTTTACATGTTCGTTATTACGTATATATATATTGTGCATGAATCCCAACTCACTAAACTCATGTTTCACTAGAAACCACTGTGGTTTCCCAAAAGTTTAACCACTGCATGTGATTTAGACCTTAATGAACCGTTTAGCGAACCGTCTCATTCTTGGCAAACCTTCACAGCTTCTATGAACCTTAAAAGGAACAAACGGTTCCTAAAAAAAATATTATTTTAATAGGTTTTCAAGTGGAACCATTTTATATTTTAAGAAGAGCTAACCTAATCAGTATATTAAGCCTGGTTTTGAGTTTTTATAAACTGTTCATACACCATCATGGTTCTTGTAAGCAGAGTGAAAGTTTCAGATAGTGAGAGTGTTTAGAGAACGTGCACAAGATCCTTGAATCTTCTGTTTTTAAGAGGGAAGCCTACTTCCAACTGAGACGATACAGAACAGGTTTTCAGAAGCCACTGATTGATATTTATCTGTGCAAATTTTCCCCCTGAAGGCTCCTTCGTGCCCGTCACTCGGGTTTTTTGGCCGTGTTTTTGGACCTGAGCTTTAGGCGTGGTGACAGGAGCAGTTCTCAGACATGCACAGGCACGCACCCACGAGAGGATAAGGCAAAAAAAACTTCTTTACCTGTCTGCGAAAATATGATTATTTTGACAGAATGATTTGAACGGGAGCCCCAGGGAGCAGGTAGGAGCAGGCAGCTTCTCATCACGCTTGGCAAAGCTGACAGAAATTAAAGAAGGAAAAAAAAAAGAAAAAGGTGTGTGTGTGTGTATGTGTATGTGTGTGTGTGCGCGCGCGCGTATGTGAATGTGCAATCTAACGCGTGTGAGCCATGAATGCAAGTTTGCCTTAAGCTGTGGCTTAAACCGTGGCTAGATCTTGAATGAAAAGGATAAAAGCTATTTACAGATCTGTCATTTATAATGGCAGCTTCAACTTTCAAAGAACATGAAACAAGTATATAAACAGTGAACAAATAATAACACAATACCCTTTAAAAATTCTAAACTCTGGTTTTAAACAGAATAATGACATCAATATATAAATAATGATGGTTTATTTACTTAACTTGCATAGATTTAATATTACGGATGGATGAAAAGAAAAAAAGGAGTTGGAGTTAGTTGCACGGAAATTATAACTCACGTCTATGCACAATTGCACTTACAAATTTATATTTTTATTTGATTTACTAATACAGAAGACAATAGACACAAGAGATTGATCAGATAGCTTCGAAATAGATTTAATGTAAAACCTCAAAAAGACTCATGAAGGGTTTTTTACAAGGGTTAAAATTCATAAAATTCCTTTAGTCGGTCAATGACCTAATAAATCTAGAAACACATATTACTAGACTTATGACCTTTTCTATATCAACAAATGCAGCTCATTTATTTTAAACACTACTACTACTACTACTACTACTACTACTTTGATACAACAAGGACATAATTTGATATATGATACTGCCACTGAATATGTTATGATACATGTTATGATACAGGCAATACGATCCAATCCACCGTGAGACCATTTTTTTTTCTTCAGAATTTGTCTACTATTCATTTTTGGATGATGACTATTGCTAAAGCAGTACAGAGGATCTATGAGAGTATCAGTAATTCACAAATATTCATTATTTTCAGATTTTTTATATATAATAATGGATAAAAGTTTCAATATAATCAGTGGCTTTTAAATCGACACAAAATCGACCAATCGTCCAAACAGTACTTTTTAAATTCACCCGTGGGGTTTCGTCTTGAAGCCGAGATCACGATCAGGTCGGTGCAGCAACATGCAGACTTGAACTAAGTGGGCCAAAAGCTTTTGTCTATCATCAGTGCCGGATTAATGCACCTGTGCAAGACTTCATTTAATGGGATTAATCATTAATAAAGCTGCATGAGTTTAATGAGCTCAATCATTACCCAAGAAATGCCAGGTTAATGGGCTTAATCATTAATTATTAGAAATATACTGTGTTCCAGCTTTGCTGCATTTACACAAAGGCGAATGATGGATTAAAGGGTCTGATGAAATTAAAGGCTACGTACTGTATACACTTCCACTTTGGCTGTGGTTTAAGAAGGTGCTTATGAAGGACTTGGCTTTGGACAAAAGAAAAATGATGTGTGCTCTTAGCTTCTGTACTCAAGCAATATGATAAAAATATCATATCGCGGTACTTAATGACATTTCTGTGATACGTAATGTGCGTCATGATAAACTGTCAGATAGATAAGACCCTGCTAAACAAATCGGCTGTGCTGCATTTAAAATATAATAATAATTAATTAATAATAATTTAATTGATTTTAAACATAAATTCAAATAGAAAACAATTAAAGATCTAGTAAAAAAAAAAAAAAAAAAAGATAAAATCATCGAATTTTTAAAATGATCATTTTACAAAATATCAAGATACATCTGATTTTTTTAATTATATATTGTTATACAATGTATATATAATTTTATAGGCCAGATCTAATTTAATGTATATCTCTCATCTGGAAAGAGCTTTAAAAACATTCATATGGAGTAAATTCGACTTTAAAGATCTCTTATAGCAAGGCTCAAAATTAACATTAGCCACAACTTTAGTACACTTTCTCCACCTAAGTTTGTGCTATTTATTTGTGTGAAAGTTTTTCTTAACCGCCCTGCATATTCAAGCCCTCGTGTAGACATGATTCATGATTCCGTATGTTCTTGTTTTTCCTTCTGAAGCAGGAAGTCAGGGTGACGGCGTGTTGAACTGCCTGACTGCATGATTTACACAGCAGCCAATAAGCGTTCAAGATAGGACAAACCTAGACAAGTCTGACAGTAGATAAGTGAGATAGCTCACAATTGACAACAGCCAAAGAGTCTTTTCCTGACCCTTACTTATGGAGAAGGCCAGATGGCACTCTCATTCAGTCTGAGGAAGCGACCTGTATGTCAGCAGGAAGAGCCGCAAGTCAGTAAAACATCTCAGAGAAGTGTGTCACTTGACCTATGGCCTCGTACGAACTTCCCTTCTCCCTCTTTCTAACGAATGAACCAGTTACAGCAAATCATTTGCTTCTTAACCAAATGATAAAGAAACAAAACATGCTTACTGCTAAAAAGCTGCAGGACACACCCCCAGGGTGGGGCATAACGATTCTAGAGAAAGGTTAATTGAGTTATAATTAAGTTATGCCTAGATTTGTGCTATCATTAACATTAAAAAACAGGTTTAAAAAGTTTAAAACTGAATTTTTGCTGATGACATTTCTGCATAGACTTTCCACTTTAGCATTAATGCAAGAAGCATTAAGATGTCATGAATCTTTTTTTTTTTCTTTTTTTTTTTTTTTACTATTCTACAAATCAACATAATATTAAAAAAAACAAACAAAAAAAACAGAAACATAGAGCTTTTTCAATTTGGCCTGTAATTTCTTTCTCTGTTTATGATCACCACTATGAGCACCGGGTCACACTTGAGCGAATGGCTCTCCTGTACGTCACACCACCTGCGATGGAAAGAACAAAGGTTCCGAGCGAGAGTCAATAAATAGTCCACAGCTGATGAGCAACACGAGAAGAAACCACTAATGCAAAATATATCCTGGCGCCTCACGCCGCAAACACAAATAACCCCAGTGACAACAGGTCGATGAAGTTGTGAAAGCCGTGTTCTCACATACGCCCGGGCCTTTCAGCAGGTGATCCTGTCACGGCCTAATAAAAATGTCTGGTTTTAATTGCTCTCTTCTTTTATTTCAAGAACATGCAAGAGGTAGGAGAGTAAAGAATTATGGCCTGTACCTCATGTAAGACAAAAGCTTGGAAATATCTCCTGTGATCGTGATCATTTCTGTCCACGTTCGCTGCGTGTTCCCGGGCTTCTCGTCAATCCGTCGTCGCTCGTCAGGATCTGCGTTTTATCACGCTGAACGCAGGGGAAGGCCAGCTGAGCTTCAGGAATGAGACTTTGTCCCCGAGAAAAAAATGTTTTTTTCCTTTCTGCAGTGATTTGGCAGATTTGCATCTGCATTATCAAGACTATCTGCTTATCGTGCAGGTATAAGCAGTCAGACGGAATATACTGTATATGTTACAACAAAGAGGCTGTTGTTTGAATACATATTGGCACCTGCTCAAAAAAAACCCAAATATATATAGACGCCATACAGAAAATACACTGACTTAAAGACGTCACATATTGAATAATTAATTAGTGTTAATGAGTATTTTCTGGGTGCATGTGAGATCTTGTACAGGTTACAAGAACAACCATGCTGTCCAGCCAATGCTCAAGGGAGAAACTGAGAAAAGAGTGCCCTCTAGAGTTAAAACGAGATCTGTAAAGGCGTCATTCTGGTTCTGAGTCGTCCTGGGCTTATTTTTTTAATTCTTTATATTACTGACGAAACGCTTTCTCCCAAGTTATTCATATGATTTTAACAAACATGAATAATATTCGTATAATTACATAAAGAGTTGCATGACTCAAACTTATTGTCGATCAAAGAAAGTAACGCCTTGTCTCAGTTTTGACCAGATGTATAAGGAACGCCTGGGCGTCTGAGACGTAACAGACGTTAGAACTATTTCATGCTAATAATTAAGAAATACCTGTGTATATGTGTATGTGTGTGTGTGTATACTTTTACAGTATAACAACAAGTAATTATGTTATTACACCAGGACTGAGCTGCGACCATGTAAAACCATCGTTGTCTTCTTAACCTTTAGGAAATAATGTTTTGTACCTGAACCAGGCCTCGTCTATTTCGACAGGTTTTTTTTTTTTTTTTTGCATGTAATGGCTGTTCTTTAGAGAACAGTGTAAGAAAGAATTCCTTAAAGTGAAATGAAATCTCCTGATTGTGAAATTACTCTGGATAAACATGCCTTTCAACAGGCTGTCACAAACACCCTTTGATGCAGAACCGAGAAATGTGTAAATAGCAAATATTGGTGTAAACACAAGCGACGTGGGGGCCTTGCTTTCCTCTCCATTTGTTGCGAGCAGATTTATCTGGCAAGGGTTCTGTTTAGATCTCATTACTCAAACTGTTTTTTTTGTTGTTTCTCCCAAAAGAGGAAATGTAAACTTTGGTGAAATGTTCAGAAATGTTCTAAAAAAAAAAGTTCAGAAAAAAGTAAAGGTGTCTATGATTAACTTTCGTCTTGTATCGAGCTCTCGTGCGGTAAGTCACATCAGGCTAAGCTGTGCTTACGGGCCCAGCGCTTAGGGGCCGCGGTAAGGTAATTCAACACAAACTTAACTCTCATGTGAGTAGGGGAAAAAAACAAGAATCCAGTTCCCAGTCCAAATCCCACAGTCTCTACCTCCGAGTTTCGTTAGCCCTAGCGAGTGGAAGGTACGTGTTCGCACAAAGACTGAAATTGAAGGGAGGCAGAGGAAACGAAAGATAAAACGCAATGCACCACAAACAAAGATCTCTCCCCAAGGTCTCGCCAAGTGTTCCCACATGAGGAAAAAACCTCTTGCGTGTCGTTTATCAGGTGTTGTGTTTTTGAAAGGTTTTTGTTATGAATGTGAGCATCATACGAGCAGCTGGTTGTGATATTCTCAGCTTTGGGTTTTTTTTTAGACTGTATTGTAATTATAATCGTATGTGTACAGAGTGAACTCAGACCAACAATGACCATGTGAAACATTAGATGCTGAGTAAAATCATTTCAAGAGATACTATAAATACAGTTCTCCATGATTTCTTCATATTTAGCTTCCAAAGAGGCGGACTTTCTTGTATTTTAATGTAGTCATGAGGAATAGTTCTCCAGGCTTCCTGAACAACGTTTTTGTCTCTCATTTTTCAGTCTTTGTATGCTGAGTGGTTGGAACAGACGAGCAGGGAAATGAGGTCGCTGCTGAGATTGTTACATGAACAACCAATTTTTAAATTCTAGTTTTATACACTTTGCAGTCTGTCGCAGTAAAACACTTGTTCATTTCATATCATTAAATTTAATACAAAGAAATTAGGGGTGGCTCAAGACCTTTACATGGTACTGTATGGTCCCTGTTGAATGGTTTAACCAGCAGAGATGTCTCTCGAGACTCGATAAGATCAGCAAGGACAGCTGGTCTAGTCTGGTCAGTGATGTCATGCCACTTGTCAGGATGTGGACGAGATAGAGGATGAGGATGAGGATGGTGTAAAGGAGGTTATCAGATGGGCTGAGTGGTGATATGAGTGCTTCAGGAACAAGGAGGTGTCCGTCACATCCCTGGCCTACAAAATTAGTCCTTGTCAACAGGTTAGATTTGGCGTGACCAAATGGACCAAATGGAGGATGGTTAAAGAAAAATGTGCAAATGAAAACTCATAAGAGTGCTTGTGTATAAATAAAAATATAGCAATGTACAGAAGTTACAATCAGGTGGTATCAGTGGCAATGCACATACCCAGTCACGTATTCCCAGTCGTATCTTTACTCAAGTGCATGAAGGGAAAGGGCAAGCTTTTTAAAAGCATGCCGTATCACTGCTCAATCCAGCCATTAAACTGCTTTTATCTGCCCCTGAACCCTTCACTCAAATCATCTGTTTTAACCCAGACATCTGCCCTTGCTGCCATTAACATCCCCAGAGTGGACACTTGTTTGGATGGGAAATTCTAAGTGTGTTTTTGACGAGCTTGTGAAACGGCCTATTTTTATAAGGTGCTCTTAAGAGAGACCTAGAAACCCAGCGTGAGTCTGAGCAATGCCACAACCATCTCCTTCAATCTACCCCCTCACATGTCACCGTGTCCCTGACCCGTCTGACCCTGGGGTGAGAGAGAAAGATAATGTTGTAGTTAGCCGCCCCCTCAGAGTTCTCTCGACTCTCCAGTAAGCTCTTCAAGAACTTCTCAGCAGTTCCACTCTGTTTATGTTTATCTTGTTTGTGCTTACCAGATGCGTAAAACAAACAGATGGTTACGATGGGTCGCTGAACCCGTGGAATGATGCAGAGATGCTCTGTTTGGTTAGTTTAGGATGAATTTAAAAATGTGTCTTCTCTCTTTGTTTTATTTTTTTGTTCGAAGGAGTTCGTTCTGTATTTGGATATGGGTTTAGCTCATGGGAAAGTATTTGGATCTCGGGGCAGAATTATGTAGATATGATATAACAATATGCAGTTTGGAAGACTGCTGAAGTTGTGAATATATAAAATTTATGATGTCGCATTAAATCGAATTGTGTCTTTTATTCAGTGTATTTAATACGTTCACATTTTTTGAATACATTCACAAGTTACGGTATTAGTCTTTTATAAATCAGTTAATAATATTTGCAAAAACATTCAGAGCTCATGTAAAAAGTACCAATTTAATGTAATTTAGGCCAAAGGTTGAACCTCCATGATAGCTACAGAAAAGCAGAAACTCCAATCCTAGTTTGTACAACATTTGTATCCGTGATCAAAGGTATTAGTGTTAAGTGAAAGATGAGCCATAATGACGGAACTGCATCTATGACTCTTACGATCAATTACTCTTAGTCAGCTAACTTTTCCTAGTAAGCTAACGTTATCATAAAACACAGAGTGTTTAACTTTGCTGGAGAAAACTGGCTATCTGTGTTGAACATAAAAACTATTTCCTTATTAAGTAGGCTATTCTGAACGTGTCTACTTTTCCCTACTTTATTATAACTTTAAAATGATGAAGTATATTGCATGTTTTTATTAATGGCACATCTTACACCAAATGATTTTAAAACAAAGCAAAAACCATGAATAAAATATATTAATATAAATATTGAATGTGATGTTTATATTTATATATAACTATGTACAAGTGGGCGGCACGGTGGTGTAGTGGTTAGCACTGTCGCCTTGCACCTCCAGGGTCCAGGTTCGATTCCCGGCCAGGCTTGATTCCCGTCTCTGTGTGCATGGAGTTTGCATGTTCTCCCCGTAAACCGTAAACCGGGTACTCCGGTTTCCTCCCACAGTCCAAAGATATTCAGGTTAGGCTAATTGGTGTTCTCAAATTGCCTGTAGTGTGTGAATGGTTGTGAGTGAGTGAGTGTGTGTATGTATATGTGTGTGCCCTGTGATGGATTGGCACCCTGTCCAGGGTGTACCCTTGTGCCCTAAGACTCCTGGGATAGGCTCCAGGTCCCCGCGACCCTGAATACAGGATAAAGCAGTATAGAAGATGAGTGAGTGCAACTGTGCAAACTGTTGTTTCTGTTATTGTTTCTGGTTCAAGAGTGCGTTGACACAAGGAATACGGCAAATCAAATGCTATTTTTTTTTCTTACAAGGGCATGTATTGGTGAGATGAACAGTTTTGTTTCATTTTTTGTGAACTGCTGAGAGTGTATATATAAAGGAAATGACATCATAGCACATCAAATTAACCCAAGAACATGCAGTATTTGCAGAGCTTTAATAACTCAAAACAAAATGCAAATAATTTGTAAACAAATTGTGATAATGCTTTGGCTAAATAACATTTAAAAAATCTGTATTTTGGCTCTCCACCAGTTTTTCACATTGCTGTTGTATAACTTTATACCATTCTTTTTGCAAAAAAGCAAACAGCTCAGCTTTGCTTGATGGATTGTGACCATCCATCTTCCTCTTGATGGCATTCCAGACGTTTTCTGGAGTAAATTGCAGTGCTCTCTTATTTTTATCCAGAGCTGTATATGATATATGGGTTTCACTTTTTTGAATTGAATTACTGAGATAAATCAACGTTTTGATGATACTCTAATTTATTGAGATGCACCTGTAATCTAAACATATGAAACGTGTATATTTAGAAACTTACAATACCACACCGTACCATACAATACCTGATTGAATGACTATTTTTATTTTTCAATTCCAAAGTGTAATTTTTTTATTCAAATTTGGTGTTCACTTCTTTTTTATGTTTGACCTTGATATGAAACTTCAACATACACTATACTGGCGAAAGTATTTGTCTGCATGTCTTTATGGACCTTGCTTTGTGCACCGGTGCGCAGTCATATTGGAGTATACTGTATATTCTCAAGAGTTAATCGTTTCTGAGGACTGAATAAGTGAATACAAGTTACCACGAGTGTAAAGATCACATGATACAACTCAGATATCAGTACAGACAACAAAACGTATTGTCATCAATATTCTTTACTTTCTTTTTGCTACTCTTATTCTCATACTGAACTTAAGTTTCAGTTTAAACATACACTTGTCAGAATGGTTTTCCTGAGCTTTTTTGAATCCCTTTAAATTTTTTTCTCTAAAGCTATCTGGCCAAGCTGTCGTCCGTGGGGAGCATCTCTGACGAGGAGACCTGTGAAAAGCTGCGAGGTCTCATCCAAAGGCAGGTGCAGATCTGCAAGCGCAACGTGGAGGTAATGGACGCCGTACGTCGGGGGGCTCAGCTTGCCATCGATGAGTGCCAGTACCAGTTTCGTAACCGGCGGTGGAACTGCTCTACTTTAGACTCCATGCCTGTCTTCGGCAAGGTGGTCACCCAAGGTATCAGGAGACGACGTTGAACAAGATATTGTACACCATCATTTTTTATATCTAGCTCACATTTGACAAATTCTTTTGACAGGCACGAGGGAGGCAGCGTTCGTCTATGCCATTTCTGCTGCAAGCGTTGCATACGCGGTGACAAGGGCATGCAGCAGCGGGGAGCTCGAGAAGTGCGGCTGCGACCGCAACGTGCACGGCGTGAGCCCTCAGGGTACGACGAAAGGGAAATGCTTTAAGATCTGGCGATTAATCAAAAAGACAAAAGCTCATTCCAGATACAAAAGGCTTGTCATGAAGATTAATGAATGATCATGTAAGAATGTGGAATCGTGACAGAAGGTTTTACTTTACTTGTTCTTTTTCGCTCTCTCTAGGGTTCCAGTGGTCAGGGTGCTCAGACAACATCGCCTACGGAGTCGCATTCTCCCAATCCTTTGTGGACGTCAGAGAAAGAAGCAAAGGGCAGTCGTCTAACCGAGCTCTGATGAATCTCCATAATAATGAGGCAGGAAGGAAGGTGAGTCCTACCGAGGCTTAATTGGACACCATTCCAAGATTATTAGTCATTCTGAAAGCACATACCCATGGATTAATAGCATGTGAATCATGCTGATAAGCTGAACCGAGTAGTAGTCTGGCTCTTCTGAGGTTAGCTGCCATAACAAGATATAACGCAAGTTCTCAAGGTCGAGATAAACCCCTGATCTGAACGTGGGAAGAACTTTTTATTTGTAATGAGTAGGATTCCAGACAGGTTTACTCATCAGATTTACATGCAGAAATTAAATATAAAACAAGGATGAAAGAGTTAGTTAATTAAATCATGTTGCTAAATAATTAAGTAAACTCTAGACATTTTTAGCATCCTTAAATCTGTAACATTGAAACATTTCTTTTTGATTGGAAAGACAACAATCCAAAAATGATGGAATAGTAGGATGACATCTTTTTCAAAAGTTTTATTTTACCCATTTGGAGATATTATATGTGCGCTATTTGTGCAAAATAATACTCATTCCAAATGCTGTAAAAAATAAATAAATAAGTAAAAAATACAAATAAAAATAAACATTCGTCTATTCGTCCTCAGGCGATTCTGAACCACATGCGAGTGGACTGCAAGTGCCATGGCGTTTCTGGCTCATGCGAGGTAAAGACCTGCTGGAAAGCCATGCCCCCTTTCCGCAAAGTTGGCAACATCATCAAGGAGAAATTCGATGGTGCCACCGAGGTCGAGCAGCGCAAGGTGGGCACCACCCGAGTTCTGGTCCCGCGCAACTCGCAGTTCAAGCCGCACACAGACGAGGACCTGGTCTACTTGGACTCGAGTCCCGATTTCTGTGAGCAAGACCCGAGGACACCGGGAATGCTGGGGACGGTGGGCCGGTACTGCAACAAGACCTCGAAAGCCATCGACGGCTGCGAGCTCATGTGCTGTGGGCGCGGCTTCCACACGCAAGAGGTGGAGGTGGTAGACAGGTGCAGCTGCAAATTCCACTGGTGCTGCTACGTCAAGTGCAAACAGTGCCGCAAGATGGTGGAAATGCACACGTGTCGGTGATACTCTCCTTCAAACCCTCACTTTCTCTCCACTGAACTTAACGGGGGAAAAAACTCCCTCTTTCCTTCTTTGACTCCAAATAGAATAAAAGAAAAGAAAAAAGGAAAAATGGAGATATCCACCGATTCATCCAAGTATAAAAGAACATGTCATACATGGGACACACTTTTAGGGGCAAATAGAGTTCTTGTTGTTTTTATTATTTTAAGTCCCACTTGAGAGTATTTTTCTCTCCATTTTTTTGTGGTTACTTTCTTATTTTTGTATTGTTTTCTAACTTATTGGAATCAGAGTGATTTTTTTTCCTTTCTTTTTTTTTTGTAATGTGACGAGCTCCAGCGGGAGTGGTGTAAGATTGGAGGAGGGTTAGATGGACAAATGAACTTTGGTGTGGTTGAAGGAGACGAGGAGACTTTTCCCCTCCAACTATTGATGCTGCTTTAGGATCTTATCTGGAGTCACGGACATCAAGGGAATTTCTAACAGACTGAGATGCAGTCCAGGTGTACATCTATATATATATATATTTTCCATTCGTCAACAGCATTTAAGATAGAGGTGGCCATTTTATGCTGCTTTTAAAAAAATCACTCAAGTAAATGTACAGAGTCTGTGTTTTATATAAATTTATATAAATATAGTATTAATTTTTAAAGAGTTTCTTGTTTTTCATAGGGAAGAAATCCAAGAAAAGCTTTGTGTTATTTCCATACGGTGTTGTCAGAAGGCAGGATTTATTATTATTTTATTTTTATTTTTTTTCCAAAGTTGTGTATTAGATCAATTTGTTAGTTAGCGGTATTGGCATGGATATGTATTGCGACCATTGAGACCTAGTGACCTGTGCACGGTGACTTGAGCACTTTTCATCTCCTGATGCACATATAGCAAAGATAAAAATCTCAGAGCATTCCCTCTTCCACTAAACATGAAGCAGAGTGACTGAACTATTTATGAGTAAGTAAAAACAACATAATTCCACATTTTTATATAGTACAACCTTGCTATACAGCACGCTTCTAAGGAACCATAGCTCTGTAAAAGACTATACACTGAAGAGGACTATACGCATATGAATGTACGTTGAAATGAAATATATGCCTTTTGAAAGATGAGAGAACGAGACCTGGTGTATTTTTTCACAAAAGCCACAGTGCCGATGATGCTCGTGCAAGACCATATCACATATACATGCAAACAATTCTCTCATTAACTGACATTCTTTTTATGTTATATACTTTTACAAAAAAATAACTAATAAGAAAAAATAGCATTTTAGTTCCATATGCCTGGGAATGTTTACACACTTTAATATTACTAAATGATTGAAAGCATTGGAAGTAGACTCAGGCTTGTGGAGCGTGAATAATAACACTGCGTGACATGTCCAGCTCACACACCCAGCTGCCTGGTGACACGACCTGGACGGCACCCATCATACCAAGAACAATAAATATTTATGGAAACTATGCAGCAGGAATGAGGGATGTTGGCCATCACGTACATGCGGTTTGGTGCTTTAAAATACTAAAGATGGTTCTGCCCTCACCTCAACACCACCACTGTCTCAGCTGTTGCCCCAATGAAGCTTTTTATAAGTGCTACGTTTCTAAATGAGCTCGGTGTCACAGCAGACACGAGCCAGTAAATATACCAGTGGTTAGAAAAGTTTAATATCTGCGTCACCACCCTTACATTATAGATTACTTAAGGACAATGTGCATGGTGACAGCAGAAATACAAGCTATTGTGTTGTAGTGACTGGAAAATAACTTAAAACATGAGACAGGAGGACACTGCCAAGTATGGTGTCTTAGATATCACCTAGATGTAAATACCATCCAACACTTATTAAGAAGCACTGATCGAAACATACAGGCGTCCACTGCCCGGTCACTTCAGAAGGGTCCAATTTTTTGTCTGCATCAAGCAAACAACTAAGGCAATTTAAAATGACTAATTAGGTTAAGAACTGTCCTATATATATTATTAAATATGGATGGATTGTTATGAATCATCATGTTTATTAGGGGAAGAAAAATCATAATTGAAGACTTAAATGCTTGGTGACGTTTCATGGTAAAAACAAATGGAGTAGAAATTAGAGCTATGTTTAATAGTGACAAATACTTGTTAGTAAGACTTATCAGAAAAAAAAAAGGCTTCAGTTTGCTAGGCAGCATAAAGATCGGACTTTAGAGCAATGGAACAAGGTCATGTGATGTGATGAATCCAGACTGAGCCTATTCCAGAGCAATGGGTCCGTAAGGGTAAGAAGGTAAGAAGCGATGCACCCATCATGCATAATGGCCGCTGTACAGGCCTCTTTGGTACAAGCCTCTTTGTAGGCAGTATTATGATCTGTGGTTGCTTACGTTGGTCAGGTCTAGACTCAGCAACGTTATGTGGCAATAAAACAAAGTCAGCTGACGACCTGAACGTACTGAATGACCAGGGTATCACAACTAAGGATTTTTTTTTTTCTAATGGCGCAGGCATATTCCAGGACTCAGGTTGTGAAATAGTGATTCTGTAAACTGTGCACTGTAATCAAAGCTAAACTTTACTGCATTGATGATCCTCATTTTGAAAATAAAATAAAATCTCACTCACTTTTTCAAATACACTTACAGTGCTCATGATTAGTATATATAAAGAGCACATGGTTTCCAAAGCTTCTTTTTTAGCCCTACAGCAGGTTCCCTCAAAGGTCTGGTTCTAATAAGCTTAGGGGTTTTGGTTTATGAAATTCAGGGCAGTTTGAAAAGAGAAAGTAGTTGTCAGTTATTTTGGTAGGAAAAGTTAAAATGAGAGGCACTGTGACCACGAAATCCTTGTAATACCAGTAAATCCTGTGGATTTCTTTTTTTCTTTTTCTGAGACACAGGATGTATTTTTTTGTTCATAGCACCTAGATGCACCAAATGTGTTGTTACTTGAATTCTTTTTTTTAATACATTAAGAATGGCCTGATTGAGTATCACCTAAAAACAAATGAAAAGGGAAAACGTGTGTGTGTACGGTATATAGACCTAGAGGGAGTTTGCATGGTGAAATCCAATCCTGTCGTACCATCCAGAACGGTCCTGTTACAGCCTCTGTCCGAAATTACCACACAGTAATTTAATATTTGTAAAGGCTTTTCCTGAGACATAACACGATTATCAAGATAGAATTCAATAAAGGTTGTATGAGATCAGAGGCTTTAGCCTTTCAGCCTACGTTTTCAGAAATGAAAGCTTTCTGTGATTAGACTTCTACGTAGCAATTCTAGGACTCCTGATAATCACCTGCATTTGGAAAGTTTTCTATTATTTATTTATTTCAATACGATTTAATTCAGAGTTTCAACTTCAAGCTCAAACTTCAAGCTTTCATCGGACAAATTTCGCATTGTGGCCATTACAAAACTATGCCTGAATCTCAAAAAGGAAAGGGAGACTCCGGACTCTCCTTCAAGGCTTGCCTCGAAACTCACAGATCTCCACTAACATACTTCTCATATTAAAAGAAAACAAGTTACACAAATGAGACAGATGTTTCTTGTTTGTGATGACAGTTGCATTACTCCCCCCACATCCCCCAACTCCATCACCCTCCTGCATCCATTTTTCCCCATGTGCAATACACATCCAAGGCCCTTATAATATGTATCTGAATATACTTGGACATGTGATGCTATTAAATTTCTCATAAAACGGTCCAGTTTTGGTTTGACCAGCTGAGATCTCACCACCTCACCAACTCTTGCTAAACTGACACAAGTGAATGCACATACCCTGTGAGGCATTCTTAAAATTCCAGGAAAAGCTTATTAAGTCCATCAGAGACACAGCATCTATACCACATTATGAAAAGTGACTAGAGAAGCCCGTGCACGTACGCAGCAAACAATACTTTTAATCCTCTGTTTCTCGAAACCCCATCCTGTTGGATGTATTCCCAGGTGAAAGCCAGTGTGGATTTTCTGTTTCTGCGGTAAAGAATGCACACCGGCACGCAGTCTCTCAGGAACGTGGCAGAAAGTGGCAGCGCAAGTCTGAATTTCACGCTTCCTTATTCCCATTCTTTTTGAAAAACATGCCATCGTGGGCATCTCGAACAATCATTGCGACTGGAATTCAAGTCGAGGCAAGCCCCTCAATGTGTAGCATTGTTTCAGCACGAACCACAAGAATGCTTTCACAATGGGTCATCCATCAAGAATTGATATATGAAGCCTTTTCCAATCCATGTACTTATACTTGGGAAGCTAAATTTGAATCCACATATCAGAACAGTGATGCAACTGTCAAATCTGGAATAGTGCCGAAAAAGGAGGAGGTGGTAGGACGTGAGATAGAGTCTTAGGACGTTGAGTATACAGGAACACCAGAGAGGTTGTACAGAACAGAAACTAGTAGGAGTGTCTGGGGGCTTTATAAGTATTGTCCATGTACTTCTGTACTTCTGGGATGTGACAATACTGAAGGGAGTAAATAGATAGAGGTGAGTCATTATACAGTAGGAATGATTTCCTGAACCATTGTGATGGTGAAGTTGGATCAGTCTGTTGGAGAATGAACTCCGCTACCTCTGTATGGCATCATGCAGTAGGTGGGATAGATTTTCCATGATTGACAGGAGTTTGTTCACTGTGTCCGGTTACGTGTTCAAATCTGTACATGTGTGCCATGACCTGTACAACCCAGGACAAACCTGTGGTGAAAACATTATGGAAATTTTCATTATGAAATCCCAAAACAGCCTAGTAGTAGTAGGTTGAGTACATGAAGTAGACAGGAAGCTGAGCAGGGTCCATAAATATCCTTGATTAGAGCCTGAGTTACTATTAGTGCCCCTGCAGCGTTGTAAAGATGGTGTGCGATGATATGAAACCCAAGATCATGCCCAGATTTGATTGAAAGAATAGATTTTTTTGGTCTTACGTAGACTAGAAACACACGGGTATACAAAATTGTCCATAATAGTGTCTCCTGAAACCTGACCACGTTCCTATCGGTTCTGCTGGAACAGGTAGAATGCTATCTGTTTAACCCAGTACTACACCCTGTTATCAAGAACACAGGGGTGGAGAAGATTATCAATTTGTAATCCAAGACATGATGGTAACACATAGGATGGTTGTACTGTAGATGTTTGGTGGTAAGTTGCAGGGTGTAAGGGGTTGATTGGAAGTTCGTAGGGCCCCTGTAGAGGTGGAATGTGACCTGGATAACCCAATATTCTGTTAGGTGATGGTGAGCACAGGTGTGGAGAACATTAAAAAATTGTTATTCAAGGGAAGGACGTAATAAAGAGAATATGCAAAACAAATCCTTCACCCTGGATTTCTTCAGCCACCTGTACCATCACTCCATGCTGGCTAGCATGACTATTTTGGATTTGGTTGTCCTGTGTTCACGTTATGGATGCTCGACCATCATGGTCACATGGAACACCTGCTGACATCGGAATCCTGCCCCAAAGGAGACGGCCCGTGGATGAAACTTATGTATCCCAAAACCGTAAGCGAAAAACATTGTCATAATAAGCCACAGTGATACATGGTGCTCGTCACTGTTGGCTTCGCTGCATGTTAAACATCTCTGTTGCTCTAAGGGGGCTCATGCTCATGCCGAAGCTGGCACAGGGCCACATACTGACAGGGTGAGATGCACTGCGCAGGCCCTGTGACTCTGTCTGCTTTTCTTACCATCACACCCACTGAAAGTGATTTAGAAGGAAAATCCCATTCTAGGTTTTAACAATGCATCAAAGGAGAGCATTAAACGTTCTCATGATGCGTGCACATGATGTAAAAGCAGACTTGTGTTAAAGTTTAATTACCTTGCGCTGGCAGATTTCGGCATTAGTTTAAAAAGAACAGAACACACACACACACACACACACACAAAAAAAAAAGCAGCTCAAAAGAAACCTCTCATAGATGGCCAGCAAAATGAGAAATTTTATGTCTTTAAGATGTTTCAGCTTTGCGCAAAGTGCTGGCGTGGTGTTACGGGTGTCACAGAATAGGTCCAGATGAACATTGCATGAAAAAAGAGCATGCAGGATATAAAAATAAAAAAAAGTTTATCCTGCTTGCTCTTGTGTCATGTGCGAAGAAGCGAATGATGAGAACGTAGTGCATTCCTTTAGCCGATCCACTGTGACGACAGCATGCGTGTTCCTACAATGCAGCTACGGTAAGTATGAGTTCAGGCTTCACACGTTGCCATGGCGCAGATGGCCAAAGGGTGGGAGAAGAGGAGGGGCTGTGAGATGTGGGCTTTTTGATTTATGACTCTGCGATATATTTCATCTCGGCACAGCCTGTCTCACTCCACAGGTTCACTTTTCAACAAATCTCAAGCATGTTTGGTTTTGACTGGCATATGGGATCAGATGCTTCCCTTAGCCCTTTTCCAAAGCACAAGGGGGCTTTATCTACACTTCATCTCCCACTGTGCCGACTTACTCCTGACACACCACTGACAGCACCATTATGCTTAAACTGGAACTGGGGTTCCATCGGCTAGCAATGCTCAGGTCTTTGGCTTACCTAGCATTTTGGAATTGCGTTAGTGCACCAGGTTTGGCCTTTTTGTCCGGTTAAAACAAGGTGCGATCATAATCATAAAAAATACCATGCTGAGGGAAAGATCACGCTGCTCAAGGTGGAAACAAAAGTCGAATGAGTTTGCTTTGAATTTGAGTCAGGTCTACAATGATTCAAATTAAGGCCAGACAAAAAGAAAAAAGACCAGGGCAGCCTCATGGACAAAACCTAAGTTTACATCTGATGACTAGCTCCTCGTTTTATCTGATTGATGCACCATTTAAATGAGACCTTTGGGAACATAATTGGAGTGAGCGCAGTGTAATCTTATTGTAGTAGACCTGGAGAGCATCAATTCCGCTTCAATCACACCTCTGAGGATACATGTCTAGTGTGCAGACAGCATATTGACAGATGTGTGGGAAAGCAGCAACATCAGTGAACCAGTTTCTCAGTTTATAAGAACATAATTAACAAACAGTTACTACTACCACTCAGAATTTGCTGTTTTTCCATTATTTTGACAACATTTATAAAAAAAATATATATATATACATATAGCTCCATCCTGGAGTAAAAATAAATAAATAAATAAATCACTTCCAAACAAGATAGAAATGATAACAGTAAAATGACAGAACATTAGAATGAGCGCATTAATACTACATTCTGAGTTTCTGTTAAAAGGTCCCATGTTTCTTTTATTTTATATTTCTTTAACAGGTTACAGCAGGTCTGAGCTCCCCCAAAGTGTGTGCATTATGCTCCATTAGATAATGCATTTTTTTCCCCATGCCTCTGTTTCGCTCCTCCTGCAAATATGCAGTTTTACTGTTTGTATTATATTACATTCATTTGGCTGATGCCCCTATCCAGAGTGACTTACATGTACCTTTCATGTCATTATACTGGTAAGCAGTTGAGGGTTAAGGGCCTTGCTCAAGGGCCCAACAGTGATGACACAGTGGTGGGGTTTGTACCTGGGACCTTCCGATCAGTAATCAAATGCCTTATCCACTAAGCTTCCCCTGACCCGAAATGAGCTGCTACTGCTGAGCCACGGCTCCTAGAGAACAGCAGAGCTAAGGGCTAGGGCTCTTACAAAAAAATCTGGCTGGCTTTTTTAAACACCAGCCCAAACAAAAATGGAATGGAACGATCCCTATCCCACACATTATTTTGTTTGTACATATACCAGAGACCTGTCTTGAATGTCTAAACGTGCCTAAAAAACAAAACAAAACATTTGCTGACCAATCAGAATTAAGAATTATAAAGCATAGTCAAAACTGTAACACATAATGAGTTCTCAAAAAGTAAGCATCAAGTAATGATCCAACATGTCCTTTACAGGGGGAATAATAAACAAAACAGCTCATTCTTGGTTCTACAATCAATCAACAAACAAGCGTTTATTGGTGATTGTGAATGAGCATGACGAAAGTTTTTGTGATGACAGCACAATTGGCCATGGGTCTGCCACCGGAGCGTGGAAACAAGACTTCATGCATACACAGCGGCCTGTCACTAGGAGCAGCCTGCATCATGATACCGCAGCTGATAACCACGATTCTGGTGCAGGTGGTTGCCCCCACCTAGTTAAAAAAAGAAAAAGAAAAAAAACACCAACAAAGAATACCAGGCATTCCACATGCGGCATAATTAATCGCTTTCTGCAGCTATTTAGTGCAAGTGCTTGCTGACAGACATCGTCCAAAGACACTCAAGGAATGTGTAAAGGGACCCAGTACAGTTAACTCGACACATCTCAACCCCAAACCCCCTTCCCCTGCGGTGAAGCTCAAACCGTGGTATGTGTCTTAAGGGGCTTTGGTTTCGTTGTTTATATGGGATTTCCCCCTATTGTCACATACACCGGAGAGATTACGGCCTCGTTTAGATGAGCTTGGCGTCACTGAAAACGAATCTCTGGTTGAAGTGTATGGCGTTATATTCCTGTCACAATCCTGAGCGCGTGGTTTGACATTTTGAGAGCAGACAATGCACTCTATGCGC
>JAQMYG010000016.1:3886009-3901283 GCA_030014215.1 Clariallabes teugelsi
CACACACACACACTCTCTGCCTTACACACACACACACACACACACACACACACACACGTGTGTGTGTGTGTGTGTGTATTGACACTAGGTGCAACATTGACAAAACAGACACGGACCAGCACATCACATAGCTTAGGTCTGCTAGGTGTTTTAAAATCCTGGTGCATACACAAACACATTGCATGCTTGAAGACGGACAACTGTTTAAATACGTATTCGGCAAAGAGGCTTTTGAACCTTTAAAATTATGAATTTTTAAAATGATTAAAAACAATATTTAAGTAAACTTGTAGACAGCATTGTGATATGACTGTGTAGTCAAATTCACACAAGAAGAGGAGACAATATAGATCAAGTGTCCATGTTCAGGGAAAATCATGAAATTATATCAAATAGCGCCCTCTGCTGGCAGAAATAACAGGTTCAATTCGTTACATAAAATAAATCGTACAGCTTTAGGAACATTACACGGCTTATTGTTAATGCTTTCATACTACTCATGGATGGAGTAAAAATAAAAATTAAGTAAAATCAGGCTTGGAGGGGGATGAACAGGTGATAATCTTGAGTATGTCAGAAAGATTGGGGAGAAAAAAAACAATATGAAGGCAATTAATGTATAAGTTTAATAATCTTTAAAAGAATGCATATACAGTACAAAGGACAGACTTCATACAGAGCATTTGGTCTTACACAAATGAAAACCAAAAACAAACAAAGTGTGATAACTGACTGGAAATCAGATCAACCGTGATCCACCTGGGCAACACCTATACTACATGTGGTGCTTTTACATCGCCGTGGGAAAAAACTGAAAGCAGAATTAGTTTTTTTTTTTTTTTTTTTGGTAAAGCCATTACTACTTTTTTCTGCATGTTGCTCATTAAATAACAGGTGGATCAGTGTTTCGCTAAGATCCAGCCCATAAATGATGGGGAGGGGGGCAAAAAAGAAAACATTTTGGGAAAAACAAGTCTACAACAGGTTGTCAGCTTACATTATTAATTAAAGAAGTAGTTAAACAAGGTAAAGGAAATCAGAGGCGCTCACTTTGCCTCCATGCATTACAAGTTTTTTTTTTTTTTTTTGTGGAGGAAAAATAAAAAGAAACAAACAAAAAAAATTCTATGGTCCCTGGCAATGTAGTAGGACACGCCACTTGTTCTGCTAACACTGTTAAAAGTTCCCTGGGTGAGAAAACCTGATTCTGTGCGACAAGTCCTTTATTATAACCCGCTCTTATTTACATGGTCACTCTTTCAAACCGCCTATGACGTGGGGATATTGGCAAAGAAAGAGATCTTTTATTTTTCTATCTTTTTTTAACAAGCACTTCTGGTGACGTCCTAGTGGAAAAGTAAAGGTTAGAGGTTTAGCTTGAACGACACAGGAGGATTCACAAAACTACCAGCATATGCCTCTGGTACTAGGAACCACTCGGACTCCACGCATCAGTGAGCAATTAGCCAGTACAAACTTGGTTAAATGACAAAATCCATGTCTCTATGGTTCACTGTGAAATAACACGTTTAAAATGTAAATCTAGATTAATCTGTGATATGGTGATGAAGAGCTCAAAACGCATCCAAGCCCTGGGTGTGTGTGAAGGGTACTCTTTAGATTTTATTATACTGCAGAGCAAACAAATTAACCCACTTCTTTTCTTTTTTAGGCATTGCTTTTTAAGAGTAAAAAGCTGTTGGCCAGCCTTAGCAGAAGGAGGGGGGAGAGAAAGAAAAAGAAAGAAAAAAAAAAAAAGCACTCATAGCAGCACGCATTTACGCTTCTTCTTGGGCTCAGGGGGTTCCAGGGCTGCCAAAATCGCCTCATCAAATACATTCTTTAGGCCTTTCTGTGGACACAAAGGAGGGAAATACTCAATGTGGGTCAACATTGACGGAGACAAAAAATAAATAAAAAAAATAATTTAAAAAATGTGAATGTAAATGAAACACTGGAATTTGATGCAAAAAATTTTAAACATGCTTGAGGGAGTCTGAAGTAAAAAAGCACCGCATCACATCATCTTTAAGCAGGTAATGCAAAAAGAAAAAAAAACTCCACAAACACAAAGCATAATCATTTTTCTTTCCTCAACATCCAAATTCATATATAAGAGAGGCATTCAAGTCAAACTGGGACTTTTCAGGTGAATGAAGGCGTAAAACCGAATGACATTTACAGAAGACCGCAGTAAAACATTTGAATGGTGCTAACATTTTAAAGTAGGTCATACGTCCGTGATCCCGGCTCGGAGCCCACTACAGTCGATCTCGTAAACACTGAGCGAGTAGAACACCTGATCCTTAAAAATCAACAGATAACTAGAGATGCATCGGTTACCAACACCACTTACGCGTTACAGGAACTCGGCTGGGAGTTATTGCCACATCCTCAGTACAGCCATGACCTCACTCCAAGCCATGTCCACATGTTTGGGCCATTAAAGGAGTTGTTTGGAGGCCAATATTTCAGACGTGAAGTAGGCAGTCCAATGATGGCTCTGGCATACTGAGAAAATTGTTTACCTTGATGGTATCCAAGCACTAGTGAAACCCTGGGCTAAGTGCATTAACATAGTGGGAGATTATATAGAAAAATAAGTTTTTACTCTCAAAACTGTGTTGTTAGTGTACACATCAAAAGTCCCAATTTGACAAACACCTAGTGTTTAAAAAAATAAAAATAAATAAAAAGTAGGAGGTTGATCTGAATCGTAACATGCCAATAGGTCACTCTAGGACAAAAAGTGAATATGATAACAGAGCTCAGAGACACATAAGGATTGGTCAAGGGAATTAAAAATAATAATCGAAAAAAGAAAAGGACTAAAATAAAACATGGTCTGTGTGGGAAGAGGTGAAAAAACAAAGGGGGGAAAAAAAAAAGCAATGAAGTCATTTGTTCTTGTAAATCAGCACACCTGCTGAACTATACACATTGACCACAAAGCAATTTTAACAAGGAAGATTAGTTGACATTATGAGACTGATGAACAAATATTTACACATAAGTCAAAAGTATGTGGACACTCAACTCTCTCACCCATTTGTGGGTGAACAATGAGCCCCACTGAACATCTTTGGATGAACTGGAATGAAGTGTTTCCTTTACTTTTTAGCAAACTATCTTGTTATACCATCATGTTTGCTATCACTTTTTAGCCTTGTCATGTCCAAAACATGAGAGCTGTGTTTCATGTCAAATCAGAAATGTGGGTCACATTTCTGATTTGATGACCCACATCCGAGTGTTAAAAGTCATGAGCAGTTACTTTTTATGAGGACGATGTGCAAATTTTAAAGAGGTATGAAAACGTTTTTGAAAATTGATGACACACTCACGATGCCGATTTTAGCTGACCTTTATTAATGACACAAATCATTTCACAATATAAGGAAATCCCATACGGTGCATCTAATCAGTGGCACCTGATTATAAGGTGTAACTTTAATATTATGTTCAGAATTTCATATGATACAGTATAAAATAATACACTGAAATAAGGAATGAAGAGGAAAAAGACTTGAGCGCAATGCATTTGTTTAAGCTGCTTGATAAGTGTACCTCTTTGGCTCCGCCCACTCTCTCTTATAGCAGAAATAAAGATTCATGTGACCTACGTGATCAACGTTACAGGGTTCAATGGGAAATTTAATTTTTTTAATAAATAAAAGGTCACCAGACTAACAATAGTGCAGTTGTAATTCTCCACAACTGGAGAGGACAAAACAACCTCCATTTAATACAAGAGGAGATGTAGATGCAAAAGAAAGAAATCTTGAGGTAAATGATTGCACAGAGAAAGAGATAAAAAGAAAGATGTGAAAAACAACAAAAAAAAACACTTCATTAATACGAAGCAAGAAACATAAGACGGGCTTATTTTGTCAGCAATCAGGAGCAAGAGGTAAACTAGGAAGCAGCAAAACATCTGAGGGAGAAGTTAGGCGTAAGAAAGAGAGAAAGCAAGACTTTAGAATATACAGCACTTCCTTTTTCTCTGCGTTTCGGGCGGTTCGAGAGCAGCTAGGATAGCTTCGTCAAATACATTCTTCAGACCTCTCTACAAAGACAGAGGAAGAAGGGAAAAGAATAAGCAGCAAGGTTAGAAGTTACAAGAAAACAGACGTTAGGAAGAGAAAAAAAAACAAGACTAAAAAGTTAATATATAAGAGAAAAGTAAGGAGCTGAAAGCCTCCTCTGTGAAGAGGAAGGAAACCCAAAGAACCGCAGGAGCACAGAATGTAAATGATGCGGAGGAACTTGTGTCGAAAGCTCTTGCACCACTGGCAGAAGAGCTTGTGAATTTGCAACTATTTGTTTTTGAACTCATCTTGAATATAATGCGAGGTCATTTCCAGATTTTGAAATGTGCAATAATTAAACTGGTGCTTAACATGAGTGTGCAGATGGAAAAAAATTACTTCTTTCAGATTTGAATATGATCATATAGTGATGTATTTTTTAAAAATAATTAGTTCTTTAATATCTTTCCAGATCAATGAAAAACACATGTAAACACATGCTCACTTCATACAATATGTTAAAACAAATTGGTGCTTAAAGCTTTGTTAAATATAAGGGGTGAACAAATAAAAATAAAAGCTATCAGAACATGTTAAGCTAATTAGCGTTGTGTAATAATAGCATCGAACAGGGTTTTAATCAGGGTTATATGGGTTTTATCCTCTTCTAACAAAGTTTAAAATGCAAAATGGTGCAACAAATTTATAATACGTTAGCCGACAAAGACCTAGTTCTTAGTTCTAAAGACCTGTCCTTGCATTGCACTTTAGAGATCATTCAACCATTATCTCAAAACATTTAAGTGTGATGTGCAGCACATCTTCACAATTTCCACATGGTAAATTAATCTTGGTAAAGTCTTGGGTGTGGCCACCAATATGTTAAATCTAAAAAGCTTTCTGTCAGAAATTATTCTTAAATATTGGAAGAATATTCATGTTTGCTTTTTCCTACATTACATGTGTATACACACATATATAAACACACACATACACAACCTTTAGTGGTAGAAAGGGTTTGTATAAATACATTTTAGAATGTTTTAGACATATTTTGACTGACAATGTGTAGTGTATCAGGCTGTTAGTTCCAACAGTAATGTGATATATTAAAAAGTTGCAGCAATGGCCATAGTTAAGTATGCTATAATTAGACATAGCTACAAAAATAAATTAATTAATTAAATTATATTTTTAAAAAAAACACAACACAGGCTTTTGTGGCTAATGATTAATGATTTGTCCATTCGTGAATAACGGCTTATATACTGCTGACACAAAGTTTAAGCTTCCCACATTTTGTTTTCACACGCTCATCTTAAACTGCATTCAAATACACCCCCACCCCCTTCAATCTACACACAATACTCCACAATGACAAAGTAAAAAATTTTGTTTGGAGAGTTATTTTACAGAAAAAGATTTTTTTTTTAAATCCCACTTTCATAATTACTCATCACTTAGTACTTGGTTAAAGCAGCTTTGTCAGTAATGACAAGTTTGAACAATGAAGACTGCTTGTGAATGATGCTACAAGTTTGGCACACCTTTCTTTTAGAATTTTTTTTAATTCTTCTTGGCACAATCACTCAAGCTCAGCCAGATAGGATGGGCAAGGTCAGTGCACAGCCATTTTCAGGTCTCTACAGAAATGCACTGTTGGGTTTAGCTTCAGTGTTCTAAAGCCACTCCTTTGTTTTCTTGCTGGTACTGTATGCCTCGAGTTGTTGTCTTGTTGAAATGTAAACCCTCTGCCCAAGCCTGAGATCCTGAGCACTCTGGAGGCGTTTTTTATTTTTTTTTAAACTCAGGATAGCTCTTCTTGTGCATCCCCTCCATAGTGACTAGTTTCCCAGTTAAATACAAACATCCCCACAGCATGATGCTGCAACCACTGTGGCATTCCCGATTACAAAAAAGTTAAATCTTGGGGCAACAGACAAGAGGATTTTATTTTTCATGGTCCGAGACTCCTTCTGGAGCTGGAACTCCCAGACGGCTATCATATGCCTTATAGTGAGGAATGGATTCTGTCAGGCAGGTCTACGACGGAGGTCTGATATGCGGAGTTGCCCATCTAACCAACACCCTCCGTCCCTGATTTCTCATTGTGCCTAGCTGGCGAGTTTTTCAAAATCTCTTCCATTTGAGAATGATTGAGGTGACCGTGCTCTTAGGCACTTTCATTGTTTGTGTTCTTCCACAGATCCGTCTCTTGACACTAACCTGTCTCATAGGTCTGCAGATAATTCTTTTGACCTCATGGCTTTGATTTCATTCTGACATATAGCATCTACTTGTGAGACCTTACACAGATGTGTTTTCCCTAATTATATCTAATGAATTCAATTAGGAACAGTTGATACACCAGAGCACAATGTCCAAAATCCAAATGTCAATTTTAGGAAGTTTATGTTTTTCCTCTCTTTCTCATTGTAGAGTATATAACAGAATGCGGGGGAAAAACTTGAAAATGGTCTAAACGTTGGGACTGTGCATTGCCAAAATACACAACAATCCAAAACTGGACAAAAAGCTTGGAAAGAAATCTAGACACTCAAAGCGCAGAAACCACATGACAAACACCACAATGAAATGAAGCGATTGTGTCTCTGAGCCTCTGTCCAAATACTTCCACTTTGTTCTATGGCAGTGTTTTCATTCAACTTACCTTAAAGCAGAAGCCCTAATGGGCACCAATGACAAATTAGCACAATTTAAGCCTTAACAATTCCTCATTCACATCTAACAAAGCAACAGTCTGCACAAATGCAACAACTGAAAAGTGATCAGCATGTTCTTGGGATTGTGATTTGTTCAATGCATTACATGTGCCTGCAGAAACGTTAACAATTTTAACATGTCTATATATAACCAAGTAACAAGCATTTGAATTTGATACTTTTTGAAGTCTTACCTGCGTGAGAGCGGAGCACTCCACATACTTGACTGCTTTCAGGTCTCGAGCCAGCTTCTCGGCCGTCTCCGGAGTGATTGGCTTCTGTTTGTTTTTTGCGAGCTTCTCAATGGTGGATGGGTCGTCCCTCAGATCGATCTGCGTCCCCACGAGCAGGAAGGGAGTCTTTGGACAGTGGTGGGTGATCTCCGGTACCCACTGGAAACAAAATTAATGTACTTCCATTACAGACGAGATAGACAAGAAGGATCAAGAAGCACGACTGATGCACGAAACCAACCTTTTCTTTGACGTTTTCGAAAGAAGAAGGGGAAACGACGGAAAAACAGACTAAGAAGACATCAGTTTGAGGGTAACTCAGAGGCCGTAATCTATCATAATCTTCCTGACCTGTGGGAAGATGGTGAGATAAGGTTAATTGTAGACAGAGCCACAAATTGGAAACAAGATTGAATTTCATTTGATAAAAATGCAGGCACATATTTATGTTGTTAGGTTGTTTGCACAAGATCGTGAACTGATGAAGGGCAGGAAGTGATTTTTTACACAGGAAGCACCATCACAAGCTCTCAAAATATCTAAGGTTTGTGTTCAAACCAGTTGTTCAAATCGATAAACAAAGAAAGCACAAAAAGCTTTTACCAAAAGGAGGACATTCAAAGAGAACTTTCCTCAAAATTCAAAAGAGAAATTTCCAAAAATTCTTCCTCAAAGGCAAACCTTCATCTGCAGACATAATAAAGCTTGTGTGCAGGGACTACTTTGTTAAAGGTAACATATCTTGTGTATGCAGCTGTTTATTTGTTTCTCTACTTTAATCAAAGCCATAAAGTTAATGTTTGTTGCTTGGTTAATTAAGAGGACAACAAAAGATGACGCACACCCTGGCACAGTACTTTGATTTACTCATTATGCATTTCTATTATAATACTGTGCAAACCTGTCAAAAGGCTTTCCTCCAACTGAATCACTCTTGCTTTTGACCTTCTGTCTTCCATCTGAATTTTACACATTAACAGTAATTATTTGCAAACGACCCATTAGACAACACTTTTGTGACTATTGCAAATCTCCAAATTTCAGTCAACTTTAAAAAGATTTAATTGCAGTGAAAGTGATTAAACTTTGAATTGACTCAACTTCATGAAGTAAATCAAACGCATACTATATTTTTTTGTTTGTTTTTCCCCCCCTCCACACATTCTTAACTGACCCATAAGCCAGAAACTGAGCTCATAGGACTGCGGTAAATTCTAAAGACAATATGGTAGATGGAGCACAAAATATTCTGGACACATCAACCATCAGTGTCACCATGCACATGTGCTCATGTTTATCACCTTTCATAATCTGGAGGAAACCAAAACAATGAACATCTGATCCCAAAGTCATTCTGAAGCCTTCTTTTCACACATTACAATAACACGATGCCTTCCACAAGAAAAAAAAAAAAAAAGAAATTAAATTGCACTCGGATGTTGTGGAAAGTTGTGTTCACCTCATCAAGGGCAACAATCAAAGAAAAAAACATGCATCATAAACTCTGATTGTGCAGCCAAATTTCTGTAAATTAAGCTTTAACAATATTTCTCTTCAATATCGATATATTTATCAAAATATTGTTAAACCTCACATTATGATTAACTAAAGAAGAGACTTAATTAGCACTTAACCAGATTTGATTTTACTGCTTGTCATTTATGTGCGTGATTTTAACATTATTCCAAAAACATACTGCCTTCCTAAAAACAACCAAACATTTGTCAGCACACAGCGTTCAGCAATGTGAGAGGCGTGACAAACAATTTCATAACACCCTATATGTAGAAACTAAAAGGATTTAATATAAATCTCTGACCAAATATGTTTTTGAAATGTAAGAAATCTGCAACAACTCAAAGCATATGGTGATAATATTAATATACAACATATTGTATTAAGGGGGATCTCTAGAAACAATCAATCAGTCACCAATCACCCCACCAAAAACATAAAAAAAATAAAAAAAAAACATTTGGAATAAATCTGTTATATCAACGCATCATCACCAGGGTTGAGCAAAAGTGGCATTTTGTAAAATAGGAAATCCGTTAAAAGCGTGCTGAGTCAGGCATTTTGCAAAACTGTTGCACTTGACCGGGGTGATACCAAGACATCAATAAAAATGATGACTTCAATATGCATGAAATATCACAAAAAAATAATAATTTTTAAATACAAATAAATGAAAGCAGGTGACTTGGTTAAAATGTTGTACTTAACCTTCCAGGCTGTAAAGCTAAACTTTTTTTCAGTGTTAATTAAATAGATATTAACATGAATGTATTCTAAATGACTACATACTAATAGTTTTACAACTACTTTTAATTACTGTACTGAACTGCGGATTATATCCTGAGATGTTATGCATAGTAGAAATGCCTTCAACAATCAAAATGTTATAATTCTGTAATTCTGACAAGCAGCTTTAAATCCACACCTCGGCAAGAGACCACCACACACTTAAAAGTCTCGCAGGTGGGACTCAACCAAGTACGCACGTGCAACCATGACAGGAAGTAAGAAAGGAAGGTCTGGGTTGAAAACGACTAACACACATACAGAGGATTCCCTAAACTCAAACCGCCTTCCACAAGAATCTATGGAATGTAGTGCGACATGTTTGTTTTTCCTACAACAATGACGATGAGCAATTCGGCGCTGATCAACACCAGTGCTCCTCCCTTTCCTGTGTGAATATGCATCCTGGAAAAAAGCACTATTTAGAATTTTCTAAATGTACTGTACCTGCAGTATCAAACAGTCCCAATGTGTAGGGTTCTCCACCAATCATAACTGTGACTGCATAGTTATCAAAGACCTGAAAACAAGGACCACATGTTTAATCCTTAAAATTGGCAAGCCGTACTGATCTCCTTTAGAAGAGCATTAAAAAAAGGAAATGTTATAAGTGTTACATGTCATACACAAAAACAATTATTACATTTCAACAATGCTTTTGAAGCCATGAAGAAACATTTAATAGAGAGAGAGAGAGAGAGAGAGAGAGAGATAGATACTCACCGTTGGTACATATTCAGAAGGGAATTTGTTAGTTGTGTAGGAGATTAATAGGCAGGTTTTACCAACGGCACCATCGCCAACCACAACGCACTTGATCGTCTGCATAACTGTGCTTTGTTTTTGTTTAACAGTCTGCTCTTCTCATTCAAGATCTGCAAAACAGAATGAGAGAAAATTGAAAAATGGCTGGTGGCCAGGAATACTAATTATTTAAGGAAAACGTTAAATTACAATTACTTGGACAAAAAGACAGACATGTGAACAGAACTAAACAAGTGCTCGTAAAAATGTGACGAAACAATAGGTTCTCTTGTTAAAAATAAAAATTAACCTAATGAGTTCGACATCACATTAGCCTCCATTTGTTGAAATTCTTACAGCATGCTGGCAAAGCGTTAAGGAATTGGGTCCTATAAACTGATAGTCAGATGGATTACAAATTAAAAGAAACAAACACTCAATGCTTTATTAGCTCCACTTGAGACCTATTCACATTGGATTAGTTTAGCAGCTGGGAGATGTCAAATTGTTTTCTATATGCTTTATTCACACAGACTCCAAAGCAGTCAAAAAGGCAACTGAGTAGAGATTTGTTGTCTCTTATTTCAGGGAAAGGTGTATCAAAGTTCCACCCACAATTTAAAATATATTTTTTACAATGATTGTTTTTTTTAAAATAAGTATCCATTTTTCATATCCTGCCTTGGGAAATGTTTAATGTTCTCAAAGAAGGACGGAAGAAAACGCAGACATTGATCTGGATGAAAATAGAGTAGCGCTTGTTAAACGTTAAGCAGGAAATGACCTCGGACCCCAAAGCAAATTTGCTGAGAAAGGGCTTTGGAGGAACTGCAAATGAATCCAAAACACTTCTGGTTGATCCCCTTTACCCTGCAATGGTTGTGGCATTTTCAGGATGACTTTGCCCCATCTCACAGCCTTACCGAATTAGTTTTTGGAATGATCAACTGCTATGTTGATCATTCCAATGTTTACTGGCCCTCATACCGAAGCAGATTTTTAGATTGAACATTCTCCTCCACCACGACGAAAGCAATCAAGGAGCCTTGTTTTAAAAGATATACGTGAGTACCAGTAGATTTCTAAGAATTAATCTCAATGAAGAATTTTTGGACAGTTTATCACAGTTAAGACAACGGCTATAGCATCACATGCTATGAACATGTCACGTCATGAACATGAAGACACATGAAGGCTCTTGAAAGAGACAAAGAGCGTCTCTGGGTCTCTACTGGTGCAACACAGAAACTCAGTATGTACACTAGCGGTTCAGTTTAAAATATTTTATAGATGTCAGTATATAATTTGACAATTTTTCCCCACGCACAAAAAGCCTAGCAGTCATTTGAGGCAAAAATTTGGGAACAAACCTGAACAACACAACTTGTCGATGCACTCCACACACATTGAAGTAATCAGTTACAGCAACAACATCCTTCCAACATCCTGATCTGCTCCATCATACAGCACGTAACAAATACTACTTCATTCACTCTTGCATTCACTGTAGCAAGTGACAAATCGACTGTAGTCTCTCTCGTGGGTGTGGGCAGAAGATTAGCAAAGCAACCCAAATGTTGTAGCTATGTATAATTATCAAATCACCAAAAATCCAATCTTCAATTTTCTTCGTAACACATATATACACATATAATAATTGGTTAAAGAGAGGAAAGGACAGAATGCAACCACACTTATGGGTTTTTCTTCCATTTCTGAGCATCAAACAGTAAAATGACAGACAGAACCTAATGTTGAAGAAATGCCTAACCACACCATCATCTAAATGCATCGTTTGGATTTCCACTTTGCTAAATCAGACCAAATTTGCATGGAACTGGGACAATCTTAACACACTTGTTGCAGAAGTCATAGTTAACTGTAAATGACAGGAACGATATCACAATGAAAAAAAATTGTTTAAAGGTTTTAAGTATTTAACCAAAAACATTCCGGTACATTTTTTAACCATTTCAATCAGGGGAATGACTCAACCTCTGGTGTGATTAAATATTTATGTCACACTGAGACATATTGATTTGGCAGTCACACTTAATTTGACTGCAGGATATATAATGTTTAAAGTCTCATGTGATGTGAAGTCATATTAAGTTAAAATAACAATAACAATAACAATAATAATAATAAGACTTGCCTGGGATTTATTACGGCCTCGTTTTATGGCTCAGCTCAGACTGATAACAGGAAATCTTTTTTGCATAATTTCCAGAGCCTTCTTTTAGATTTATAAATGTATTCTGAATCACTACAGAGCTACAAGTGAAACACAGAGGGGCCGAGCCCTAACACTTGGCCCAATTGTAGGTCACTGCAGCTTTAAGCTCCAGCATAACGTCATCCGTTCGGCTGCAAACGTGCACACACTGGCAGAAAGACAATACTGTAACAGGCACAGAGAGGCAGAGACGGCACATCAGACGCGATTCCTGCCTATCTCACTGCGTAAGAGGAAGTGCTACGTCTCAGCTGGGTTTTCTTTTGCCTCAGTAGGTAGCTGAGAGAGAGAGAGAGAGACAGAGAGAGAGCAGAACCACAGATGGAGTGGGGCAGGGAGGGACGCACGTTTCCTTCCAGCAATCTGCGGAAGTCAGGCTTGACCTCATCCCGCTATTTTTGTGGAGTCCACCCAAGCAAGCTTGCTTTCTTTCTCCCAGGTGGATATTATCATCAGGCGACTGCCTCAATGATGTAAAATTCAGGATGTGCAACAGTCTTGAAACTTGCATCCTCGAGTAATAAGCAAAGTATTTTATTTGTGATAAATGTGAGAGTTAAAGAGAATTCCTGTTTGGAAAGTCTGCATGCTAAAGAAGAGCAGCATTTAGGAAAATTCTGAGAAATTTGGGCATCTGTGCAAGAAAGTTAAAACTGTAGCACAACACTTATGACGATTAACACCATCTACATGATGAAAAACACGTGAAATTCAAGTTTTGTTGTATAGATCCGCTGGAAGACTGAGATTTTTGGGAAAAATATGTAATAGAAATTGATTTCTGTCTCTCTGTGACAGTTCTTTGGGAGAAAAAAAAATTCCAAATTCATTACCCAAGCCAGCTTTTTATTAAAATATCTAAACCCCACAAAACTAGATGCTTAATATACAGGACATTTGCCTACAAACTTATTACATCCTTCTGAGCCTTCCTTTCTAATAAAATTAATTTTGCAAACCAGACCATCAGTGGTATGCTCAACACTGAGTATCAGATGGAAAGTAATAATTACAATATGATTCATAATAATAATAATAATAATAATAATAATAGGTACCTAAAATAAACCCTTCAATAAAGCATGTTGTTCAACATACCTGAGACTGACATATTAACCTGCTGAATCATTAATCCTCAGGATGAACAATAATAGGTGTAAACAAATGTATATACACATGCACTAAAATCCTAATTTTTGTTTATATTTTTAACTCCAGAATATTTAATCTGGTAAACAATTTGACAATTCAGATTGAGGAAATTGTATAAATAGTTTAAAAGCTGTATGATTAAATGAAAGCAAAAAATGCTTTTTTACAAACTAGACATATTGGGCAAGTTGGGGAAAAAAAGATAGTCTTTATGATCGGTAGAGATGTGAATCAGAAGGAACGACCAGATACGATTTAAATCACGATAACTTGGTGCTGATTCGATCTGTACTGCATTTACTTAAATAAAAACCTAGCAAATCATTTGCTTCTACCACACAGGATGCGGTGCTGCCTGCCAACGTGTGAATAGTTCAGAGCTCCGAACTTGTACAATTACAGAGGATCTGCAATATTTTACTACCTCTGCGAACATATTCAATCAAAAAAAAAATTGAGACATTTTGGAGTCAGTGCAGCATTACACGTATTGCTGCACACAAAAAATCTCGATACATCACTGAACAGATCCTCTCCCAACTTTAATGATCATCCTGTTTTTGTTTTTCATATGCCATGACCAAGCTTACAATCTAGAGTCAGGAAAGTATATTTAATACATTAATAACAATAAACATGGGTGTACACTAATGACTACATTTAGGTACATTCTAAATATACATTAGTAGTATCCACTCGGTATACCAAGGACTACAGCTTTTCTTCTTCTTCTTCTTCTTTTTTTTTTTTAACATTTTGTTTTAGTTTTAAATTCAAATGTTTTGTTTTGATTCGGATGTTTTTGTAGGCAGCGTCCAGGCTTACATTCTGGATTTTCTATTATATTAATATTAATACCTGAAGCAAAAAATTATAATAAATCTACATTTCATAACATTTCTTTTGCAGACTGTTAGATATAAAGCTTAAATCATTCGATTCAAATGAATCTGACTTTTTGATGTAAACTTATACCTTTTTTCTACAATAAGTATAACATTTTTAATAAGGTTAGCATGGTGATGATGATGATTTGGGAGGCTAACTTTCTCTTTTTCTGGCCAGCTAGCCAACTTTGTCAGCATTCATTGGCACCACCAGCTACAAATCTCTCAAGTTAGAACTTACCAATAAGCAAAATTCTAGCTTATCAGCTAATTACACTAGTTTACAGGAAGCATGGTGTTAAGTTTCTCGAATTTAACCGGTACGGCTAGTAAGGTGGGATAGCTAGCTTGTTAGCCGAAATGCCTGCTCATTTAAAACGGAATGATGTCACCCCGGAGAATGACCAAATATCAAGTATTTCAATATATACTTTAATTTGTCCCAGGCAAATAATCACAATGGAATATAAAACTCACAACCTGGATCTTTTTTTTTTTTTTTTTAATATACATATATACACACATGTATAAAAACCGAAAAGCTCTTATTTTCTCAGGGGTTATGAGAAACTCGCTAGCCTGGCTGCTAACTTTTAACGGATGTCATCTGAGATGCTTTGTTAATAACGAAAACGAGGCGCTCGCGCGCTTTTTCACACGCGACACGGTTTTAACCATGTCACGCTCACAACATGATCTATTTCGTGACTCGAACGTTTGAAGAAACAAATAAACTGGAGATGTAAAGCTTAATCTCAGCCGCACTTACCGTATTCCGCTCTGTTTGTTTCCCTGCGCCGGGCGTTGGCAGCTCGCGCACGGGGTTTCCCAAGAATAAGAGCAGGGGCACGAGCCCTCAGCGGAACAGCGCCATTTTACTCTCGTAGAAATATTACAGTGGAACCTCGGATTACGAGCATAATTCGTTCCGGAAGCGGGCTCGTATTCCAAAACACTTGTAAACCAAATT
>JAQMYG010000016.1:3928640-3940586 GCA_030014215.1 Clariallabes teugelsi
AACAGAAAGCAAACTACAAACAAAAACAAACCAAACCAAACGGGCGTTTTGGCGCCCTCCAGGGGTTAACCCTTACACCCATGACAAACAATAATCTTAATATCGGTCTTTGTATATACATAATCGATCTATATAAAATCTTTTTTTAGTAACTACTCATGGTGGGCAAAGATCTTGTACTTGAGCAAAAGTAGAGGTATCCTAGATAAAATATTACTCAAGGAAAAGTCCTCCATCTACATTTCTACATGAGTAAATGTATAAAATTACTCACCTTCAAAGTAATTTCCTTAAGTATCGATATTATTGAGCTTGCTTAGCTCAAAGTAGCTTTTAAGTCATGATAAATCTCTCTCTCCCTCCCAGCTGTCATCATGCTGTTTCCGTAGATCTGCAACCAGCTCTGCTTCTTTCAAACACCGGGAATATTATTAAGCAGGTCCCAAAGGAAACACAATTCAACAGATGGCATAAGTCCTGCCAGATGTGATGAAGTAAAAGTACAGATATTTCCTTTGTGATGTGTGTGTGTGTATATATATATATATATATTTGTATTACGTAGTTTATATATATATATAAACCAATCATTAGACAGATTTCGCACTGCACTTCGGTGCCACTTAAATACCTGAACGATCAACTGAAGTATTTGTCCTCTGGTTCTCTGAATCGGACGCAAGAAGGATGATCAAAATAATAAAAAAAATGCACATGAACAAAAAATGCTCAAATCCAACTAATCTTTGTAGAAACATGAGTGTCCATGTTGTTTTCACATTCCGACTCGGGAAATGAGCCCATCTGCGAGAATGCAGTAATTACACTTGCTCTGATGGCAGTAGGTAGCATTAGTTTGCTAAGCTAAACATGCTTAAATTAAAATGCCTAAAACTAAACGTTCTACATTGTGTCTGTATTTCACAACAAAAGATTCTGACACCACGACATGCAACAAATTTCTTTCAACTATTGCGTGTAAAGGGGGAAACACGTCAAACCTAATGAAACGTTTGAGGACAAACGGGATAAGGTTTGAAGCAAAGGCATGCACCAGCTTGTGGACATCAAGTGGCGGTGTTTAGGACAAGAACCTGTAGCGTGATGGTGGGGGAAGTGGGATAGCCTCCCCATATTGTCTGCACCTTTAAACATATACTCGGGTGTATGTACTGGCCTTAACAACACCACCTTTCTCTTATGCAGGACAGGCAATAAGTCTGGGAATGTGTCGTATTTTACTAGGTAAGGCAATTATGGTCATATTTCTACAAAAAAAAATTCTGAAATTTGAAGCTGGTTTGTAGCATACCAAGAATACCAACTTTGCTTTTACTGATGTTAAATTATTGTAGTTGGGTTAGGTAGTATGTACATTAATTGTGTTTTGTATGTACGTATAGTTTAAACTTTTAATAAATAATTTATTTAATTCTAAAATAGTCTTCTTTAAAGTTATCCTTTTTTTGGGTTAAACAACAAACAAAAAAATATATAGGCACAGTCCGATTTGGCACCATTTAATATTATTTATACAGTTTGGTACATTGTATTACTCTGCAATAATGTAAACATGCACTAGATGGCAGTTTTTCATTAGTCTTTTATTGAAAGTCCCTGGGTGCTTAAAAAATTTAACATTCATATTCACTAACACTGTCAAGGCACTTAGTAGCAACTTCACCGTCTTAAATCGATCTTTATTTGAAATATATTATAATATTTTATGTTTGTAAAACCACACGCACACACACACACACACACACGCGCCTGAAATAATGTGATTCCTCTAGACAGACAATGAATTTATTTAAATTTTCTAACTACAATTTTCCCCCAACTATTAATAAGAGCAGCATCTTTGTTTCAAGATATTAACGTATCATTACCACAAAAGTTCTTAAATTGAACTGAATTTACTTCATATCCTCAGCTGCACTACACTCTTTTGGAAATGTTCCGTTCTTTTCATATCTTTCTAATGACTAATCGTAGACGTAAGCAATTTTGCTGTATTAAACCAATGTTTGTGCTGAGCACTGTGTCCCACCCAAAACCATTATCTACACAAACACTCGACAAAATCAGCTCCACCGGACAGCTATAATTATCCCCCCTTATTGGACGCCTCTGAAAATAACACGTCATAGAGGCCTGAGTCAATCACACAAGGTTGGCCGGGATGAATAATCAAGTGACTTTGGACTTGATACCATCAGAGCTAGAAACATCACTTTGAAGAAGGCTGACACAGACTGTGGTGTAGTGTGTGTGAGTGTGTGTGTGTGTGTGTGTGTGTAATCATGCCTAGGTTTTACATGTGAATAGAATGAGGCCCACACAAGAACGTGGATCCCACAGAGCCGCTCCTAATGATGTGTACATAACAGAGCAACATGATGCAGAAGAACAGCAGCTCTCACAGTTTTTTTTCTCCTATTTTTTTTTTTTTTTTTTTTAATAAATAAATATAAATCTTTTCATGGAATTTCTGTGCATTCTCATTAACTTTGAAAAGTATTCCACACAAACCTAATAAATAGATTTAATTTGGTGTCATGGTCTTACAGTAGCTACTGCTAGATAATCAGAATCATGGAGCTTCCTTAAAGAAATGGTATTTAAAAAGAAACCACTTAAAGTTCCACAAAAAATGCAAAGACTCAAGGTAAATTTGTAAAATAGATTTTTTTCCCCCAAGAGTGTATATGTACGTACATGTGGTCATGTGTAAAATGTCAGAACCGAGGCGGGTGGGTGGATATGTGAAAAGAAGAGAGCTGTTAATTTCATACTTGTAGATGTGGCACAGAAGCAGAATAAAACGGCTTGCTGTGTTCCTCCTACATCTAATGGAGTGGGCGGATCCGACCCTGAGCATAATGCCATGGGCAGCTTGGGACAAAGTACCACTGACTTCAACCTTGTGGGAGCCAGACCAAGGGAAAAAAATTTAATCATATATACAGTAACATTTATTTTGACAAATTTAATAATACACTCGGTAGTAAAGTCTACCACCAATCCTAGATGCACTGGCATGTTTCTCTGAGTGTTAATGTGGAGGTTCTTAAGGTGCCGCAGTCAAATGCATGACACTTTCTGTAGCATCGATCACTAAGCTATAGTTTGCAAGCTAGTTCACTGCTAGCAAACTGTAACGCAATACAAATTTGGCTAATGTGTCACGAAGCAGTCTGGTATAGTATATTTTGCCATAGTATATTTATGCATTTTTGCCATTAGCTAGATGACAACCTTTTAACTGGCTTGTAAATAGTGATGCTAGAATTGTGAGCTGTGGACATGTTCCCCTCTGTAAACCCTCATGGATGCATGATTGGGCACACAGTATTTTTTTTATTTTATAAAATATAAAATATGTGAGAGCAAAGAAGCAGTAAGCTTGCAACTGGTCAAAGTGTTCAAAATGTAGTAAGCTAGATAAAATACCAAATCATCAAAAGGTAGTCAGCTAGCTAGTGGCCAAGTTGAGCTAGTTCCTGGGCAATTTAATCAAAGAGTAATGAGCTGTCCATTGGCTAAACCAAGCGTAAAGCTCGCTATTGGGCAAAATGATCAAAAGGCCAACAGTTAACTGGTGGCCAAACCAAGCAAAATGTTGTCAGCTAGGAAGCGATTTGCCAAATTGGTCAGTAGGCATAATGGTTAAAAAGCAATTCTTTAGCTGGTGGCAGAACTGAGGAAAAAGTTTTTTTTCTCACTAGCCAATGTTAAAAACATCTAGCTAATAACCAAAGTGAGCTAAAAGTAGTCAGCTATTTGCTACATACCAGTTAAAAGTTTATCGTCTAGCTTATGGCACAACTGGAATAATAACTGGCACAAAATATATAATTGGCTAACTAGTGACCAGACTGCTTTGTGGCACATTAGCCAAATTTGTATTGTGTTACAGTTTGCTAGCAGTGAACTAGCTTTTTGCAAATTATAGCTTCGTGATCGATGCTAATTAGTAAATAACGTAAAGGTGCAGGGGTTTTTCAAAGCCATTTTTGTCACATTAAATAATGTATTGATTTGTTTAACTATTTTTTTTATGACACAGACCTGAAAAGTCTAGGAATGATATGGGTAAAATGCTGTGACAAATGACTTGAAATGAGAATAGTGAAATGAGCGTGTGTCTTCTCATAGCTACGAGCTGTTTTTCTCGTAGCAATCATGGCAGAGCTGGAAGACACAGGACACTTTGTCTTCAGGAGGATTTGTGTATAGATATAGGGTGTATGAGGTTATGTGTTGTTTCGAAGCTACAATACAGTACTGAACAAAACATTGTTTTTTCCCCTCTTCCTTACAGGAATGGACAAACTCTGGTTAACATATCCTGTTGTGTCCACTTGTTGTTTTTGTGTTCCTTTATTAGCAGAGGAAAATGAAACAATAGCAGTGGTGAAAAAGTGTAGATGTGTAGTAAGATGCCAGTTTATGTTTCCTTAGACACTTATTCCAATTAAAATACAGGGTTAGTGGTTATAAAAGTAATTAAACAGGATTAGCACTGTGAGGAATTTTAACATTGTTACAGAGAAGGAGCAAGCACAAAGCTAAAAGTCTAATATGTTTTGAATTAGGGTAATACACCAAAGGAAATGTGCCAGTGAAAAGGGCAATTGTGTGTTGTTTGTTTGGTACTTTGTTCAATTCTTCATCTTGTTTCTTTCTCATAGAAAAGGCTTTTGAACCCAAATGTGTAGTGACTGCAAGAATCTCGTGGTGGTTTCCAGGGAGCTAGACACAGCACGACTCTCTCTTTCTCTCTCTGTCTGCACAGGATTAAGCCGGACACAGCAGGACATGGCCTGACGAAATGAATTCCAACTCTCAGGCTTGAAAAGGTGGCCAGCAGGCGAACACAACCTAACATGAATTCCACCATGAGCTCTCATGAGGCCAGGGGGAAAAGTCCCAAATCAGGAATTGATGAACTGCTACTTCATTTAAGCTAATAAATGTAATTCATCCCGTTAGTTTTCTTCACTAACACTTTGCAGAGGATTATAGAGCTTGACAACCATTAAATAAGCCATTTATTAAGTTATACTGTATATGTAAATTGGTCAACTTTATAAGTGCTTACCATGCATTTTAGGAGCACTTGTTATGGATGGTGGTTATAATGTTATGTGATGCCCATAAGCTATTCATGATAAGTAGCATAAACCCATACTTAAACATATATTTGACTATTTTTTATGACACCTATTATGTCTTTCCTACATCCGACACAAACCTAAATAAACACTTGTCTGGGTATAATAATTTCTAACACCTACATAATTCTATAATGGCAGCTGACAGAAACTTACAATTAAATTTTTTTTAGCTCAGCTTGTTGCGGGTATTGGTTATTATGCTGTATGATACATACACACGACCCTTTTTTGACCAGTGACATAAACCTCCATTAATATTAACTGCCTTTTTATAGCATAACAATAAGCCCCTTGTGGCAAGAGACATGAAGCTACACAAATGGTTATCACAGTGCAATGTTATGCCGCAAGACCTTAATGATAAGTGACATCGACTTACATAAACAGTTATGTGCCATTTGTTATAATGTAATATTTGTTTGCAGGTAGTGGTTGTAATGCGTTATGGCATCTATTTAATCTCTTCATGGAAATGACATACACTTATATTAATGTTGCTGGTGATAGTCCTACAGTATTTGACACATTCACTTCATGTCACTTCATGACAACATAACCCTACATAAACACTTACCGTAACTATATAAACATTTACTACATATGGTGTTTATAACTTTATGTGGCATCTATACAAGTCATTATTGACTGGCATGTTATTTATTTATTTATTTATTTATTCATTTATTTTTATTAATTGACTCTTACAGTATTACAGGTCGTGGTCATAACACTTTATAACATCTATATAATCCTTTTTTGACAAGTGACATAAACCTAAGGCTTATTTTAGCAAACTGCTTTAGTCAATTTGAACACCAAAGTCAAATGACTTATGAGTATTGCAAAATATTCTGAGACATTTATTAGACAATATGAGAGGGTTATGCACATTGTCCAGGGTTGTTATAACATTTTATCAAATATAAGTGTCATAACAAAAGCTTATGTCATGTGCATCAATTGTTATATTGACTTAAAACCAGAAATGACAAAACTCTTTTTATGTAATCTAAAACTTGTTACAATATAATTTAAATATCTATGTAGATTGATTCCTGTTGTAATGAAGGGCTTGTGTAGGTTTTACGTAGCCTTATTAAAACTGACCTTTTATGTTATTCCCCCATCCTCCCAAGCCCTCTATATACTATACGTATGTATGTATATATGTATATCACTAAAACAATCATTATTTCTTTTTTAGATTAACTTCCTCAGCATCCACAAGACATGATTTTAAGAGGTTTGCTTAACACAATAAAACGTTTTCTCACTGGAAACAAAAGAAGACATTGTGTGGAGTTTTGAAGGATGCTTGGATGATGACTTCAGCAGCCACTGTGATGAACCTGTTCTTATTTCCCTGAAAGAAGTGCAATGATTCCAGTGTTGGCCTGGGACAGGCTCCAAGTCACTGAAGTACATCTTGGATCTAAATGAAGGAGGAAGGAAAAAGTAATAACTAGTCAAGAGGACATGTTTTATTAAGGTAGCCTGGCACGGGTTATGTTTTTTATTTTAATGCTGCATTACTTTTGAGAGATTATTGATATAAGTGACTGGCTCACTTGTATTACAAGTATTTGCAAGCGTCAGTGGGCTATACATACTTCAGAGGGATGTACATACCTCAGTTTGTAAATTTGGTGAAGAGAAATAGCACAAAGGTTACCACTTTTTCTCAATTATCCTTTAGATAAGTAAGTTCCTACTTATAAGAAGTAAAACTGTCTAAGAAGTAGTAAGAAACAAGTTTATGTATTTCCAGGAAAATGTAGATAAACATACATAAAAAAAATTAAAAAAATATAAGAGGTGACCAAATGTAATATTTTTCTGGCTCGTTTTGAACGAGCTATGATAGAGCAGGGAAAACACCGCAATGTCAAGGACAGGATAGGGGTCCTCCAGGATGAGGATTGGGAACCAGTCTTGTAGTTTCTTAAAGAAATTGATTTAAATAAATTTTAGTAAATTTATTAAATAAAATAATTTAGTATATTTGAATATATATTTGTATATTTGCATATTATCTAATGATATTTTATTTACAAAAAGGCACACCAGTGGTCTTGAAATATTTTATGCAGATTTACAACAAAGCCTAATTGCAGATTTCTTTATTAGCTGTTTTATCATATAAATAATCATACTGTATAAACAATTTAACTTAATTATTTTTGTACAGAATAAGAGTAGAGTGTGTCTAATCCTATTTGCAGCTTTTCGTTGCATTAAAATTTAATTAACACCAAACAATCATCCTACAAGTGTGTCACTAAGTTGCGAAAAGGCCAAGTGTTTCCTGGAAATTGCCATGACATATGAAAAGGGTTAAAGAAAACTGCTTTAAAATAGATTCTATACAGTAACTCAGCTCTTATAACGTCTGTTCAGGACTTAATGTAACACTCTGTACCTTATTAGCATTTTCAGCATTCAGAACAAACAGGAACAATCCAGGATCCCACCTTTTTGGCACCATTTCTTCTTGGACCTTCTTTGTTTCAGGTCTGTCAAATAAAGATGTCACTGAACATCACCATGGAAACAGCCGGCTGAAGATCTGCCTTTGCTCCGAGGCGAGCACAGATGGGAAACGTGAGCCAAAGTAAAGAATCTGCCACTGCGATCATATTATGTTGGTCTCAAAACAGCCAATGATATAAATGATTGAGCAGGTAGTCGACTTAAAAAGTATTGGCACTGTTAAAAAAAGGTGCTAAAGAGAAATTCTTGAGGAATTATTTTTCTACTAACTGCTTATCTAATTTCATTTATAAATTTCATTTATAAACTTCTTTTCATATTTGAATATTTTCATTTGATTTGAATATTTTCATTTCATTTGATTCATTTGAAATCTGTTAAATAACATAACATTTTACCTTATTTCCATTTAACATCTTATTTCCATTCCTTGCCACTGTCGCTCCCAGCTTGCTTATCAGGGACAAACTGATAATAATAATTTATAAATATTTTTCAAACTTATTTCCATTTTTTTAAATTTTGTAAAAGCCACTTTGCAAGAATGACCATTGCACTGCATAAGCACTGTATAAGCACTATATAAATGAAATTGAACTGAACTGGAAACAGAAATGGTTGCAGGAAACTGAGAGAACAAACCTTTAAAATTATTTGATAATCATTAATTATTTATCGTGTAAATGCTAAACATATCACTTTCCCTAATGTGTCTTTTAGTTATATTGATTATAGATTCTGCATGATCTGTGTTAATTAAGTTTTCCCTGTGAACAGGAATGTCCTTCTTGTCTTCCAAGCTGCCAAAAGCCTAAAAACAGAAACTCAATGGTGGATTAGTCTGACACATTCCCTTCATAATCTTCCCTGATTTCAGACTCTGCCCCCTGCTCAGCTGTTGTACCCCATGAGTTTGGCCCAAGAAACCACATCAGAAACTAAACACTTCGTAAAAAAGCCAGGTAAAAACTCTTTACATAAGGGCTCCTGTTCCCTACTTCAGCTTTTCCTAGGGGTCCTATGGTGGTTGTTGAAGGGGCAGCGGCAACAAAGGGTCCATCCGGATATGGACAAGTGCATGCACGATTTTAAAAAGCGGAATTCCTCCCATGGCCGAGGTCAGGGGTTGGTTGAAGACGGCGGGATTAGCGGCCGTCTTCAACCAACTTTTTTTAACAGTGCCAATGCAAGTAATCAGGGCCCCCTATTTAACCTTGTTTCATTGCAGTGCTTGTTATTTTCGAGTGTTCTCTAACGGTTTTGGTCATGTATACACTTTGGACACTACAAACCTATGCTGTAGATGGTGGAAAAAAAAGATTATTTCTATTAATCTGACAATCATGTTCTGTTCCATTTTGTATTTGGGAGAAAAAAAGCAGTGAGACTTAGTGAAAGAGTGGAAAACGCATCATAGGTTTGTTAATGAGGCTTCTAGGAATGGGGAACAAAAGTCGCTCATTTCCCATGTCATGGCATGTAGCACAGGTCCCCGGTGACCAGGAGGTCCAGGATAACCTGTCTAGTCTTATTAGCTGAAATATGACATGGTTTCTTTGATTGTGTCAGCTGATTTTTAAGCCCGGCCTTGTAGTACAAAAACCAAATCTGGTCATGAGGTTATTACATAAACAAGAAATTAAAAAAAAAAAAAAAACATTTGAAGAAATGGGGGGTGGGAGTTTCTTTAGCCATAAAACTACTTAAGTGTTGGCTTAACCTCATGCCTAACCTTAGGACTAACATGAGAAGAAATGACCTAAGGTTAGAATTCCTAAAACAAGCACAGAATACCTAAGGTACATGGAGTGCCATTCTTCAAAGTTGACAGTGTGGATTTCTGAAAGCATAAGCTTTCTCAAGGCTGTTTCTAGTTAAGTGGTTTCCGTTGGCATCTTGAACCAGTTTTACATCTTTGAAACATGTTGCGAGAAATAGCGTACAAACGTTGCTTTACATGACAAACTTGGCATGACAAAGAAGGCTTTAATTCTTTCATTCTTTCAGAACCTCTATACCCATTATGTGCCCTTGAGTCATGTATTTGTAAATAAATAGCATTTCGAATGCAATACTGCACATTCTATTTAGGCACAGTTTACTGAATTAATGTGAGAGATTAAATATAATGTCATAATGTGAAATATCAAAGTGATAATTATGCAAGACTTCTTCTTCTTCTTATATTTCTTTTTTGTCTATAAAGGTCATTTAGCACATAACATATCATGCATTTTATAATTTACGATAATGCATTACACTCCATAGCACTGTTATAATGCCTTGAGAAGTGTTATACCATAGGGCTGCTAAATTCCTGGCTCTGAGAGCTGCTTTCCCCCCCCTATTGCATGTTGGATGCTCCAAATAATCTACAACAAACTTTTATTAAATAAAAAAAATTTAAAGAAAGAAAGAAAGATTTTTTTTACTTGCCATTTATGGAAGGAGTCTCCAAGCTCTGTGCTTTGTAAGGTTACACATTTTCCGCCATCTTCAGGAGGTCAGAGCTTACACAATTTGTTCATCACAAGCTTATTCACTTGTTTTGTGGATGTTTCACCACAAAAATAATAATAAAGGATAAGATATATGAAGTGTCATTGATTAAAGAGTAGAAAATTTTATTTTTTGGCAAATTGCTGTTGTATAACAGGAACAGAACATGAGAAAAATAATCAACTTTGGGGTGGTAACAGTAACTTTTCTTTGTCACAATGTCCAATCATTAAACACAATATGTTTTATTAATTACCTAACAGAATCCATGATTATAGTTAACCATTATAACACATTATATTGTCACTTTACATACCAATTGAGACCAGGACCGACTATTCATTTTAGCAATTTATTACAATTATACATTTAAAGCAATTTTTTCATGATCATGTTGTCAGTGATTTGATTCATTGTATGATAAAAAAAAAAGAACTTCCCGTAGACTCCCTCAAAAAAAAAAAAAAAGGCAGATTCAGAAAGTTTTTTTTTTTACCCTTACACATTAGATAATAAGCATTTTTGCCACTTTGTTAAACAAATAAAACATTTTGATGTCCACAACCCTGAGGTCTGTGATTCAGTTGCTTGTCCCAGTGGACAAAAATACCCCGGAAAACCCCCAGCTGTATACGTGAGTCAGAGCTCTGGACTTAAGTTCAGCAACCCAGCAATTAGGCCACCATATTCATAACAAGCAGCGATCTGATAAGGACCTAATGTGCTCACACTATCAACCTCATTAACCAGTTTCCTGTTTATAAAGACCTCCTGTAGGGTGTGTGATACGCTTGGAGAAAACAAGTGAGTGATAGGTTCCCTCTCAAGCCTAACTGCCTGCTCTCTTTCATCCACCTCTATTATTTTTCTAAGCATTGTGATAATTTTTTTATACAAGCCATACTACTATGTTTACTACTACAGATTGTCTGATTACTGTGTAACATGTACATATATCCGTATAAAGACAGTAATAGATTTTTTTTTTCATATTAAACTCTAAAATCCTTTTATTAATTATTTATTTTTACATCATCTAAGTGGTCTACAGAAGAGGGAATAAAAGCCTTTCAGTATTTGTAATTAGCTGGCAGTGAACTTGACCAGATGGCCTTTTCATTCAATGGTCAAAGTTTTCTAGCAAACTCCTAAGCTCCTAGAGTTTAAAAAAAAGAGTGGGGGGGGGGGGGGGGTGTTCAGTTATAATCTACTACCATGTCCCAGTGTCAAAGAAGTTCTCTAAATCTACATCTAAATCTGAAACTGCTGCTTTACTCTGAGCCTGTTATACTGTATCTACTGTACTACTGAAGGGCAGAGGTAGCAAAGGGTTTAAAACACAAAGCAAGAAAGCATAAAAACACCTGATGTATAAAATTATATTTTAACCAACTAGTTTATAAAATGTTATTTAAATGTGTATAAGTAGAAGTACATACAGTCATTAAAGAATCACAATAGCTGTAATAGCTGACATTTATTAAATATTCAATGACAACAATGCTTTAAAGGACAAATTAATTTTTAATCATGTTTAGACATTCAGATGAGTCTCCAGTGTGTGTGTATGGAAAAGAAAGTAAGAAAATGAGATTTTCCCTCTAATTTTGACCTCATATAAGAAGAGCCCTTCCCCTGGATTGTTGCTAAGCTTTGCTGTTCTATGGAGGGGCGTGGCTCATTTACATAGACACAGAAACTGTCACGCTCTCAGTGCCTTCGCGCTGATCAAAGACCTTTTGACATTTCCTTTCCCACGCTGTCAGGCTCTCATCAC
>JAQMYG010000016.1:3945908-3956300 GCA_030014215.1 Clariallabes teugelsi
TTTTGGACGCCTTCAGCATTCCTTTACAATGTAGAAAGAAATAAAAATCAGGAACGATCATGGAGTTAGAAAGTGACTACTTTTTCACTACTTTTGAATGGAAGTGTATATATATATATATAAATGACGTCCTGTGGTTCACCTGCAGACCCCTTATTGGCCATTAGAGAGCTGAAGCCCACATTTTAGGCAACAGTTATAGAGAATGTTTTCGGTTCGACAAATAAGAAAGAAGCATTAAAAAAATGTTTGTGCTGATGCAAAAAATGACAGTAACGCTGGAAAATTTTCTCAGAAAAAAAATGTCTGCTAAATGGTAATTAGTTTATCTGGTGCAATGACATTTGAAACATTTGTTAGTTACAAATGTTTAAAAGAGTACAAGTCCCAGCATATTTACATTTAGTAACAACAACAAAACAGCATAAAAATAAAAAAAAATTATGTATTAAATAACATTAAAGATTTTTGTCCCACTTGAACAGCTAGACTAATTTGTATTAGTTTTGAATTTGTTCTTTTAATATTTTAATTAATTGGTGTGTAAATAAAATAAACAATCACGGTTCAGGTTAGTAATTGCAAATGTATGTAAATGTATATTTTTCATGTTTTCAAGTAAAACATATGATACAACTTTTTTATCACAATTAATTAGATTTTAACAATAACATTACTTGTATAAATGATTTGTGTCCAGCTTGATAAACAAGGCTCAGTTGTAGTGCACACACACACACACACACACACACACACACACACACACACACACAAAAGTCTTCCTATTAGATGTAATACATACTATTTAATAATACATGGAATCATTTTAATATACAAAATATTCCCACAATTTCACCTTAGTAAATCTGATGTAAACTGATCTGATATAAGAAAAGAAAACGTTTTTTTCCTAAGAACTGTGTAGCCCTGTGCATCAGATATGACGTACAAAAAGGGGCCCACGATCCATCAAACAATAGACAAAGCCTAAAACACACACGCAGCTTCTTGAAGTATGCACTCTAACACAGTGCACACTTGCCTTCTTTTCTTTGTTTGTGCCAGGCACTGCTAAGCCTGGCACTGGGCATGGGATGGTGGGAGGAAATCTCCGCCCCTCTGCTCAGCCCAACTCTAACTACTTCCATTCAAATGGCAGCTCGGGATCAAAGCAACACCCTGCTGTGTCAAACCACCCAGTTTCGACACAAATCACTGTGAAGGATAAAAGCAGATGAAATAAGCATCACTTTCTTTCACTTAAAATCTAGCTTCAAAGTCTATCTGAGCATCTGTGTATAAATCAGACTTCAAAAAAGTTATACGATGAAATGATCTCTGTCTCCTTCTTTTTATCTTTGAAATGTCTTTTATTGCTTCATTTCATGTCTCTAGTTCTTTCAGTGCGCTCTCGAGGTCAGCTTGAGAACCTGCTAGACTCTGTAAGATACACATAGCCTCATACACAAGGAGCGACAGATGAGTGAACAATTCTCCATTGTGGAAAACACCACTTTAATCCCGGCAGTGTAAAACATGTAACGAAGGCCCTCCTACGGCGTTCTCTATGCGCTGGAAAGCTGTGTGGGCTTCATGTGGAATTTCAGAGAGGCATCCAGTCAAACATAACACGAGCATGGAGTTGAACAACCTCGAGCCATGGCTGATTTAAAACGACAAATAATTTACATGCTAAAAAAGTCGTATTTAGAGAGCGATTTTCCTTAGTGTTTACAGGAGCAAAAAAAATTGCATCCTGTTTTTGTCCCTAGTTTTATTTGTAAATTTATACATTATCAACGAGCTTTAAACTGACATGACATGACAGACGTGAACATTGTCAAAAAAGGCAATAAAGCCTAGACATTTCACAATGACAAAAACAAATGCCACCCTTTAGAAAGAAGAAATGTTATTGTTTGTCCATGGTAGCTGATGCACCGTGGTAGCTGAGCTGCATTAATGGATGATTTCGCACATTTGACTTTTAGGAGGTACTCTTTTACCACCGGCTCACCATTTATTTATTTATTTATTCTAAACATAATAATAATCATCCGGTCTAAATATCAATTGGTCTAAATATTAGGCGAATTCAACCTCAGATGAACAACAACATATAACTATCTTTTACCATGCCATTTTTTTAAAAAACAAAAAGTAAGTCAAAAAGCAAAAGAAAAAAACATATGGGCAATACGAAGTACCTCTTACTGCTTCCATAGGATTTAAGTTGCTGCCAGCTGCTGCTAATCATCAGCCCATTGGTGTGCAGTTGTGCAGACCTCTATAAAAGCAGACATTTTGGCAGTTTGTTGGTCTGGAGGTGCCTGTTAACACAGTGCCAAGAGGGAAAGACATAAGCAATGGTCTTATAGAAGCAATTGTTGCTGCAAATTAATCGGGAAAGGGTTATAAAACCGTTTCTAAACACTTTGGAGTTCAACATTGTACACTGAGAAAGATTATTCACAAAATAGAAAGCATTCAATCAACTTGTCAATCTTAAAAGAGGGGATATCCTAGCAAATTTACCTTGAGGACAGACCCTGCAATGCTCAGAGAAATAATAATAATAAAAAGAGTCATCAGACCTAACAGACCCCACTGAGACTGTTAAATATTCAAGTCCATGACAGCTCAATTACAAGAATAAGACTAAACAAGTATAGTTTATTGGGAAGGGTTACCAGGAGAAACCAATTCTTTCCTAAAAAGAACATGGAAGCACGACTGAGGTTCGCACAACTGCATCTGAACAAACCACAAGGCTTCTGGAACAATGTCCTATGGACAAAACAAAACATATAATGACATGTAAATAAACTCTCATTTTCACTGATTTCTCATTTGACCCATTGTGACCATTAGTCTCTTTTTGGTTTATTTGTATCACTTTATATACAGTAGATATAAATTTTTAAATTTTTAGTAGTTACAGTTTAAGTTCCACCCCTGGTCCACTGTTTTCCCAACCTATCAAAAAAAGCATTTATAATAATATATTTTCTTCATACTGTATAAGTATACTTATGCACAGAGACCATTTCCTTCTTTTTGTTATAAACAGTGTGAATCTTCAAATCCTAGAGTTTCATGCTTTTTAAAATTTACATTATGTTTTTCATTGTTTTTTCAAGTTCACATTCAGACTTGCCGAGCTCTGATGGTGATATCTGTGCTGATGGGCTTCATTGGCATTATAGTGAGTGTAGTGGGCATGAAGTGCACCAGGGTAGGTGATAACAATCCCGCCACCAAGGGCAAGATCGCCGTGGCAGGAGGAGGCCTTTTCCTGCTTGCAGGTAGCCACACACACACACACACACACACACACACACACACACACACACACCACACACACTTGCACACACAGCCTTATAAAGAAAACACTAGTAACACATTAATTATACGGTCCATGGAGCAATGTGGAGGATAATAATTATAACATTAGCAATTTGTTTATTTTTTCTTAAAGCATATTATGCAATTATGAAAAGGTATTGTGAAATATGAAATAAAACATATTGCTTCATAGCAGTGTTATAAATGCACCACTGTCCAACACTATTACATGTACACAATATCATGTTAGATTGAGAGCTTTAAAATCATTCATAGGGCTGGCATAAGGGCTTCATGAATAAGTGAACTCGTATTAGATTGATTGGATTCTCCGACATTATAGTACATTTGTATATGCAAATATATACAAAATATATACAAACAAAAAATTTAAATACATAATATTGACTCTATATATGATATATAATATTTTTTATATATTTTTATTAGGCAATATATTTCTTGAGAAATAATACTACCAGTAATAAATAATCTCAATAAAATAATTTACCTAAAGTTTCAGTTTTAATCAGGAAAACGTAGTGAACTATGTAATGGTAGTGAACAATTTCTAGATTTCTAGATTTTATCATTTCAACATGAGCTTCTTGTTTGCTAGGATTTTAATCCTGCATGTTTATGTCTTTGGTTAAGATACAAGCTAGTAAACAGGATGTTGGATATTCAGGGCAGTCACTCTCTTGATTTCTATCTTTCGATTAGGTTTGTGTACGCTGGTGAGTGTATCCTGGTATGCAACGCAAGTCTCTGTTCACTTTTTCGATCCCAACACACCTCCAAATGCTAGGTAAGAAACTAATAATTTCATTTGTTCAATATGCATCCACAGTTTATATCTGGGCAAAGACGACACACACCAGGGTGTGCTGTCTTAGGAAATTCAGCACAAACCAGGTAGTGTAATGAAGCAATGTTAGTGTTACAAGATGAAAAATTTTATAATTTTTCATTATCCGTACATCCCCTCTGGTTTTACTCCTCTTATGCAACAGTTGTGATTCTTTTCAAAGGTAAAGTACAGGTTAATTTGTTTTATTATTACTTTACAGCAGTGATTCCGTTAGTGTGTCGCTCAATTGAGTGTCATTAGAGAGATTTCTTGTTAATTTTTCCAATAAAACAGGGTTTCCGTTATGTGTGTGAAAGACTGGAGGAAGGGTGACCTTGTAAGATGAGAAGGGGGAGAGGGGAGCTTTAGATTCACACAAACACACATACACAGCGCCTGTGCGCACAAACGGAAACACTTATCTGTCGGGATTTATTTTTACTTTTTTTTAAAAAGGTAAAGTGCAGGTTAATTAGTTTCATTTTTACTTAATATTTTGTGTTAACTATTTTTATGTATGTATTTTTTTTTGGGCAGTGGAACGAATAATCTGAGTTTCCATTATTTTTAATGGGAAAATTCAATTTGGTTTACGAGTGTTTTGGAATACGAGCCCACTTCCGGAACAAATTATGCTCGTAATCCAAGGTTCCACTGTATTATGAACATGTGATGGATAAACACTTTCTGACAAATCAGAAGTCAGAGTTCAACAGCGCAAGCTATTACCGCAATTAGGTATGGGTGGCTTAAATGGTTAAGGCACTGGGTTACTGAGCAGATGAGGTGGCAACCCCGGCTTCAGAAAGTAAAAGTCTTGCCACAAATTTGATTCATCCTTTAACTAAACCAGCACAAAATAGGTGATGAGTTATGTCTGAAGACGTGATAATTAGAACCAGCTGGTTTAGTTAATGGATGGACAAATCTGTTACTGGACCTTTACTTTCTGAAGCTGGCGTGTCCGCCTTTTTATTTATCCTGTCCTGTAAGGTATATGTCACAAATCATTTAATCTTAATCTTAATTAGGAAGTTTAAAATTTAATTTAAAAGAATATCAGTTACTGATGTGAAAAAAAATTCAAATTATACTCCTTTTTGACAAACCAAGTCGTAATTTTTCTGCAATTTAAATAAATTCAAAATGCCTGTTAGAGAGTCCACATATTATGTTAAATACGTTAGTACATACTGTAGCTTAAGGCAATTTTACTTTAAAATGCTACAAATGTAACCGAACCATCAATTGCTTTGTTGCAGGTATGAATTTGGCTCTGCCCTGTTTATTGGATGGGCGGCAGCCTGTTTGACGATCCTGGGCGGCTCCTTCCTCTGTTGCTCCTGCGCTAACGAGGCCCGAGGCGGGCAGCAATACTACCGGCAATCACAACCCTCTACTGCCAGGGAGTACGTCTAAAAAAAAACCACACAACTACAACCATATTAAAGCCTGAACATAAGTGTCAAAATGTAAAGAGTGGCGGGCGGAAGAGACAGAGCTCCTCCCCATTTACAAGGATTACACCTCTGTAATTGGAATGTTTATTCTTTTGGAATTAAATTTACTTAGATGAATTTAGATATACATGTTCCATAACTGGTAGAACTGGTTAAAAAAATATCATCCATTTTTTAAAATTATGTTTAAAAAAAAATTTTAATTCACAAATGAATTTTAAATGATATAAAGGTTTCTAAATCAAATTTCAAAGGTGGCAAAAAAAATAATTTGTTTGAATTTCCATTCTCATTTAGAACAGTGGTGTAATCTGGGATTAGGGTTTTTATTTTTCTCAGTGAAAGATGAATCAGAATTTATAATTAGGTAAAAAAAATAAGAAAAGAAAAAAAGAGAGAGAACTCAAGACATGTAAGGATAAGGATATCCATATTAGTGTTTTCTCTTCTTGCCTGGCTTGCATGGTTGGAGCTCTGTTTGCCAGCTCGGCATTTCCTCAACTCATCATAACTAAACTCCCGCTTCGCTGAGGAGACCAGATGTAATGAGCATTCCATTGTCTACCTACAGATACGTTAAAGGCTGTCATAACACTTTCAATAAATTAAGACTATTTATAACATATATAACATATATATTATTATCATACATATTGTTTATTGCACGTCATGTCATCATTATTCATCATCATGCATGTGTTCATAGGTTATACATATAGCCTTTAAAGAAAGTGTTCCTGATACTATTTATTTGATGGTCTTTTATAGAGAAGACAATATGACTTGGAAAAAAATATAGCCAAAAGTCAATTTAATTCTTATTAATATTCATAATGCATTATAAATACATTTATAACACAGTGTATTAAATACATAATACTTATAATATCTATGCACCACATAGCATAAGTATTATAATACTTATAGTACTTATGCAATGCAGTGCATGACATAAAATTGTGTAAACCCTTATAAATTTCTATATTTTCATGCACTACACTTTATAAAGCATTTGTATAAGACTTTATAAAGTCTGATTTATAAGAATGTCATTACCTGGCACAATATTATGTGGTATACACTGGATAGAAGTATATACACTGGATATAAAATTTGAGAAGGTGTTATAATGCATTTTAAATTTCGTTAATGCATTATAGCATTATTTCACGGATTTTAAACTGCATTATGCTAATGTTATTCTTATATTGTATATTTATTTATGGTTATACATATTACCATGTTATAGATGCTTATGAGCATTCATACAGCTTCATGACAGGCAATACATATGGCCTTATAATACAGTTTAAATGCATTTATAAATCATTGTGAATTCTGTCTTCATAGTGGTGGAAAATGGAATGCTAAACTCTTGTCTCCAAATATTTTATTTGTTTCTCTAAAAAAATAACAAAAATGTATGTACTAATGAGCTAAAAGTCAAATTAAGATGCGCCAACTGAAAAAACAAACAAACAAACAAACAAAGATTTTAAATATACTGTATATATTTTTTTAAAGTTCCAATCCCCAGTCAATAGGGGACAGTTTATATTAAAAGTATAAAATATTCTGTACACCCCAAAGTGAAAAAGCCATAGTTTTGCAGTGATCATCTCAGACTCCAGACATTGCTAGCTGCAGCTATCAAAAACAATTATTACAATGAGGTGAGCAGTTTTGGGGCATTTATGCAAAATTATTGTATATTAAGACTTTGTTTAGACATTCAATTTTGTTCATTTCAATGCCCTATTTTAATGTCCACAATTTACCCTTTCATATGTAAGTCCATGCATCTTATTTTGGAATAAATCAGAGCTTGAATTTCTTCCTTGGTTTTAAGTCCCTTCCAAAGGGTTATGGACATCTTACAGTGACAGCCATATGTCTTTAAACAACATCCCATTCTGCATTTTTGTTGTACTTCCAAGAAGATAGTTAGTGAGCTCAGGTGCTGATGTTTGGATGTCGAGGAGGCTCCAGTTTGAGTTCATCCCAAAGCTGTTCAGTGGGGTTCAGTTCAGTCATCGCTCTGTGCAGGACACTCGAGTTCTTTCACTGCAAATTTAATCACACTGGATCAGGATTAGACCTCTTAGTTCTTAAGAGTGATGGAGATAATTGTAAGGCTAGAGCATACAAAAGAATTCTGCACAATTGCATGTTATTGTGGTATAAACTTTACAGTTTTGTGTAAAGTGTAAATTTCATTCAGTCTAAAGGCAAGCTTCGTTACTGTACTTAAGTACATATTTCATGTGTATGTACTTTACTTGAATATTTTTATTAGTGTATACTTTTTATTTTTACTCCACTACATCCTATATCAAATTCATGTACTTTCTATTTCACTACATTTCTGCATGGCATTGCGTTAAACAGCGGCAGTAATATTAGACACCACCTGTTGACTATTTTGTGTAATTGCATGATTTGGCTTTGCTCTGTCATCTCAATCATGTAGCAGGTGTTTGAAATCAGAAATGGAAATGGATGTAGATAGCAATGAAAACAGCATGTCTACAGTTGGGAAGGAGGAGAGAGAGAAACCTTTTTTTATGCCTTATAGCAGGGCTACATTGAGCTAATACAAGCTCAATACTTTTGATACTTTAGTAAATTTGAAGTTGAGTACTTTTATACTTTTACTTGAGTACTACTTGTAATTGATTAATAGTTCACGTAGTGTATCTCTACTTTTACTTAAGTGCAAGATTTGTGTACTTTGCCCTCCACTGTCCAAAGGGGATGCAAACTTTTGCAATCAATAATTTGTCATGCAGACAACAATCTCACTGCACTTATTGAATTCACTGAAATTTAAATTTATGTTATACTATAATTAAAACTGTGTAAAATTTAAACTGTATAAAATTAACCCCTTCATGGATTCTACATGATGTCATATCATGATGATGTCATGATGAGTTCCACACTAAGCAATGCTTTAACATCTTCACTAATGTTCCTACAGAACCTCAATGTGTCTTATCACATTAATCTGAGTTTACGAGCTTGATTGAATCTTCCTCTAATTGCTGTTCTTTTCTGGATCTCTTCTTTTCTTCCATAATTCAGGGCTGAGTTATTGAGTGAGACTAGTTTCCCTGACTGACCAAACCTCCCTGCCTTTACTCGAGGACTGGTCAAGCTCTGCTCTCTGTTTCTGTCCCTGCTCTACTTCTACCTAGATTTCAAAATGTCTCTCTGTGTCATATTGTTTAAATCAGAACCTGATCAAGAAAAAAATGTGCCTCAAAGCCTTTTTGGGGTTTTTATTTGTGTGTGTGCATGCCTGTGTATGAGTTTGATCCTACATCCCTAAGTCTTTGCTATAAACATGTCCTCAACGTCATCTCTAACGCACGCAAGAACACAAGTATGATTTTTTTCAGTTTTAACTGCAAACCTAAACATGTCTTTTTTTTAAATTGCAGAGGAAATGTTAAAAGTTCTCCACCAGACAAAGGGGAGCAGTTCTTGTAGTTTGGGAGAGGGCGACTCCGTTGGTCTCACGCTGGGTTAGATTTTGGCAACTGACAAGACACTCTCTTGATGATAAACGTTATATAAGTTATGATTAAAGAAAAAAAATCGTAAAGGAAATGGTTATGTTAACAAACAAAAACAAAACCAACAGAAATGACATACTACTGTTTAAACCATCTGTACTGTTTATCCATCTTGTATATGCCTTTGATTTTCTTTCTTAAATATAAAAACTTAATTACAATAAAAACATGATATTGTACTGTACATGTCTAGAATTGCTCTATATTCCACTGGAATAAAAATACATTCAACATGGAGTGAGCCAAACGTAGAGATTGTGGAAATGGAAAAAAAATTGTAAAAGGTTTTTGATATTGTTGTTGGTTTTTTTTTGTTTGTTTGTTTGTTTGTTTTTTGTTTTGTAATATTAGACCTCAGTTGTATCTTTGATAAGACTTGATTCAGGGTACGTTAATGATGCATTTGATCAGTTATGCAAGATATTCAGTGTTGTTGTGTAGTGATTAAATTCATAACCAAGCTTTCACTTACATTTCCATTTTTTTCTAATCTGAACAATACAGAAATGCTTTTCATATTCATTCATGGAACTTGCTTTATTTCTGAGGTCCAGTCCTCTCTTTTGTTGTGTTATGGTAAAGAAACATGATGCTGCTTTTGCAGTCTCAGTAAAATTATAAGACCCACACCAACAAAATAGGCGCTTTATGCTGTTGTATTAGATTTTTTTTTGCTTTCTCTCTCACACTGTCTCTCTCTTTGGTGCACAAATGATTTGTGAAGATGAATTTCAGATTCCTGACTCACTGACTCGGGAGTTCAGTTCAGCTCACGTTGAGAGGCACTAGTTTGCTTTCTTTAGAGCTCGTTTGTGTAATGGCTGTTTGTTTGCTTGTAATCACAAATCCTTTGATTCTGAATATTTTCCATCCAATGTCTACATGTCTCCTAATATTGAACTATGTATCATCTCAATAAAGTGTCTTCTGTTTTTTTCTGTTTTGAAATGAAATAAAAAAGATCTACAAACTGAACATAACTGTGTGTTTTTGTCTGAGTATAATTTATAAAAAAAAAAAAACAAGTATACCATTAGAATAATTTAGAGAATTAATATACCAAAATGTACTTCACATATATTTTACACTGTAAAAAATGTTCGTAATTCTAACAGTAAAATACTGTATAAATGCTACAGAATAAAACCATATTTCACAA
>JAQMYG010000016.1:3990847-4012708 GCA_030014215.1 Clariallabes teugelsi
TTGCATGTAGCACCTTGGTCCTGGAGGAACGTTGTTTCGTTTCACTGTGTACTAACTGTATATGGTTGAAATGACAAATAAAAGCCTTTGAACCTTTGAACCTTTGAACATCACGCATGTCTGTTAGTTTATTGCTAATGTAAAACATACAAAAAGACTTCCATGTTTTTTTCCCCCCACTTTGTAGCCCAGACCAGGCATGTAGGTCAACAATTGCATAACTCCAAGGATGCAACTTAAAATTCCCAGAAAAGTAATCGATACAGGATAAGTATCCTAGCAATCTTTTTTGTGGAGGGCTGATTAGCACTGACAAGCATCTTTCTCTACTCATCTTTTGTGGCTAAGTCAGGTGTCCCCAGGATAGACTCTAGAGTTCCAGCTAAAGTTTTTGTTCTCGAATGTGTATCTGTTCTCCCATGTTCTGTATGATTCCTGAAAAAAGAACCACGCAGCAAATCCAGTGACTAGTGGCAGCTGAAAAATCTCACCATCATGTTCTGTTTGTCCTCAGAAGCACAAGATTGAAACTGAAACACCCCTGGGGTTCAGTGAATCCTTTGGGATTTACGTATTGCACGTCATTCGAGCCCCAATTCAAGTTGGACCTTGTTAGAGGGAGGAAAAAAATCTAAAGAAAGAAACACAGGGTTAGAGAAGAGCATGAGCAAGAGGGTGTATAAAAAAACTATGCACTGGCGGGATGTGGTGCTGAAGAAGTGTGGCAGAAATAAAAATTTAAGCGTACATGCAAATTAAGTGAAACGTTGCAGGTCACTTTTTTTTTTTTTTTTTTTTAAAGATGTTGCAGGGGAAATATGAAATAGTACAAGTGCAGAGCTTTACTCCACAATACGTTAATCAATATGCAGTCTAGGTGTGTAATTGTATTATGATATGGTTCACACAAAAATGTCCTCATACTTGAAGAGTGCTTGAGCAGATATTAACCTGAATCAAAGCAATTATTTTATTCTTTTTTAATTCATTTGGGTTTTTAAGCAGTATGTAATTTAATTAACAGTATGGTTATAATAAATATAAAGCTCTTGGAATGCAGTTCATCCAACAAGATTAGAGAACAGCTTAAACACTGGATTTTATTTAGGTTGCCTTTCCAAACGTAAGGGCCAACCACAAGGGGGGGGGGGACTGGGGGGGGATGGGGGGGACTGGGGGGGGGGTGCTAATGTAACTCATCAATTGAAATTCTATTAAAATTTACAATGAAATTACATTAACCCTTGCAATGATGTTATTAAATTATTACACTTATTTCAAACCGCTAGCTATGCAAAGTTCCATCAAATGCAATGTAATGTTAACACAGAAATTAAACTTAGTCACCTTAGCATTTTAGCTAAGCTAAAGTTTCTGGTAACTGAGGTAAGTAGGCATGTCCAACCAAACAACATCCAGGCTCTGTTTATTCCACCCATTTGCCCGTTTATGGATTAAACAGGGTATAGGGCGGAGTCAGCTCCTGCCAAGATAGTGATGACCAGAACTCCCACATTTGAGCTTCAAAACCGCTCTTCAGGAAACTGATAGGTGAGTTTATATCATGACAATGTCACAGCCTTCTTTAACTAAAAAAAAAACATGCATGTCTTTTTAGGAGAAATGGCATCCTGTCAATCAGTGCAACACAGAACTTTATACCATATAAGACTTTAAAGACAATCCCAAAAGTCCTTGTCCTTCATGTCCTTCAACTTCACATTAAACCCCAAACCTGCCTCCTCGGCGGGGAACCACAGCATCAACAGTTGCTGCTAGACATCTTAATGTGTGGGGACAACTCTGCGCCTTGGTTTCTCCCGCAGAGCTCCAACCCTTCCTGCTACTGCTCAATCCACAGTTAAGATGTCTCATCGCTAAATAACAAGTCTCACTGGGGATTTTTAGATCCTCTTTATTGTTCCACCAGAGGATGACTTTCTATGCTGCCAAAGCAGAAGACAAAAAAGAGAGAAAGGAAAAAACCCTCTACTGTCAGCTAGCTTCTCTTCCGCCAGGCTCCAGGTGATGCTCTCAGCCTTCGCTGCTTTTTCTTTTCCCCCGCCTGGAGGCCGGCAGACGTTTAAAACGGATATGAGCCTGCATGAGCAGATGAGACTGTGAGTCAGAGAAAGAGTAAGGGATGGTTTGTGATTAGAATTGATCCATGCAGTCAGTGGACTTTTGCGTGAACTTATGTAACCATGTCATAAGCATGTCACAAATTTCATCAGCGGCCATGACAGCTTGTGGCATGACATTGTCAACGCGGGCTAATTTTAATAATTTTCTTCATACATACTACACAAACTTTTCCATGTGCACACCAATGATTTTCAGTAGTGTAATATTAGCTAAGCTAATCAGTATTGGGAGCGTTCAAGTCAAATTGGGAATTTGGAAGATTTCTCAGTATGCCGTAGACATGATCAGACTACCTGCTTCACGTCTGAAAGGCTGGCCTCCCAGGATTTCCTTAATGGTCTAAACATGTGGAAATGCCTTGAACTGAGGTCAGGACTGTACGAGGAATGAGGCAATAACTCACAGCTGAGTTTTAATGTGCAAGTGGTGTCGGTGAATGATTGTGTATGCAGTTCACTCAAACAGGTGCGTTTCTTTCACAAACTGGCAACAAGCTATCTATCGATTTCTAAGGATCAAGTGTTCCATTTGCTGAATGTTCACGGGAACGACTGCAGAAGGCTCTGAGCAGAAGGCTCTGTTTGCACCATTCAAATGTTTTACTGCTAAGAGTCTCATCACCGTATTGTGCTTAAAGTCGTCTGTAAATGTTAATCGCTTTTAAGCCTTCATTCACCAGAAATTTCATCAACATATCCGGGTTTGACTTGAATGCCCATTGGATATTTTAACATTGTGTCTATTTTACTTTTAAAATTCTTTTTTAATTTTAAAAGTACTTTTTTAATTCTGTTAATTTGTTTAACCTAAACATACCTTTGTTTACCATTAATTTATTTTTGTTCAACTTACAGAATTTACTTGAACTATCAGACAGAACTATCACAATCAAATTATTTATGTCATAACATATTTGCATAAAATATTATGGAATATTACCACTACTGCTCCAACCACTACAGATAATGCTAAATTACTTTCTAATCTGCTCTTTTCTTTTCAATCCATCTGACCTTTTTTCTCCTGACAATTTAAAATATTTTCAAATTAAAAAGTGAACACACATTCTGTACAAATACAAGTAAATATAATGGTGTATTATTCTGTAATATTATTCTGAACATGCGTTTAGGTTCGCTGTTCACTTCGGTAACCCCCAGCCGTCAGCTCTGTTCTGTGTAGATTAAGTAAGTTGCAGGATTTGGGTGCATGCAATTATGGTAAAAACCCATTAACATACCAAAATACAGAGTATAAAATTTATCGCTTAGGGTGTAAGCTAAAGAAGAAACTGCTATAGAAAATAATGTGTGTTTGTCATAAGCAGAAAAGAACAAGATCAGCATGGAAACAGTTTGTTGGTGTTTTTTATGTCCCACAGTGCTAGATTAGGCATTATGCAAACACCTGAAATTGAAAAACTAAAGATGCAGAAAAAAGTGCCGTTATTAACACATTTTGCGTGATAAGGTTGTTGGTGAATAAATCATGAATTCAAACCAAAATTTACAGTCCAATAGCTTTTGGACCATGTATGTAGAAATGACTAAAAACGAACACCAAAAAATATATATTTTTGACAATCTTAACTTGATCTAGGACTGATTCAGAAACACCATCTGTAATGTGAAAATGTAATTTCCGTCACACCAGTTTATATGAAATCATTTATTCCAAACATTTTCACATCTGCACTTTTTTTTATTATAGTCACTTTCTGCAGTTGTCTTTAAAATTCACAGAGTTTGTGGAGAACCTGTAAGTTCTCATAAATATTTCTCAGTTTGATTTTACATTCATAATGCTGATAAATGCTAGATATTTTCAGGATATACATTATTATATGCATTTTAAAGACTTGTTTGTTTTTTTTAGCTGAAGAGAATACATTAAAAGTTGTGCAAATAAATTGACTGATACTGATACTGTTTGTGCTCAGAGGCTTAATGTTCACCCATATGAGTCCAAATGTCACAACCATAGCTATGATTGAGGGAGCATTGTGGTACAGTTCATGTGTGAAAATGATTCCTCATGCTCCCGGAACCCCTCTTTCACAGTCCTGGAATACGGCTGTGCCATCAGGGGATAAAAACTCCATAGCTGGTCATTCAGTACATTCAGGTCATCAGCTGGCTTCATTTTATTGTAATTTTGTTTTTCTGACCACAAAGTTGTCTTCCACAAAGTTGATGGTTCAGGACTATCTTTCAAGCTTTTAATAATGTGTTGGACAGTTCTTAACCCAATTCTAGTCATTTTAAACATCCTCGGTTGTTTTAATTAATTTGACCCTTCTAAAAGGCAAATTTTTTTGTTGTTGCCAAAACAGTGTTTGCAGCTGCATTACTGTTAGAGTTACAATTCTTGAAGATGAATCAGCAACTTCTAACCAATCAGAATCCAGAATTCAACAGTGGCGATAAACATCCTCTGTTATCATCAATCTCCTTGTAAATCAGTGATTGCAAACTTTACCAGTACAGATTTAATGAACTTGAAAAATTAAACTTTATTGTGTATTTTAACCAGAGCTGCAAAAAGCAAAGCAATAAATAAATAAATAAATAAATAAAATCTCCAAGGATCCGAGTTGGAAAATTGCAGATGCTGGCTTCATTTTCAATCTCTGTTGATAATGATGACACACTGCTTCCATGCCAATGACTACTTTCATAGCTTTGCCAGACTCTCATCAGGCCACAAATGGAAGCACCTGGACTTCACTAAATGCCACATGAACCCCAGAGTGGTAAATTGAGATCAAAATGATGGTTGTTTTTGTTCGCCAATACCATGAGTGACGTTTGTCCTTTCCTTTAGCCATGTAGACAATTCTATAAGTAAACTGAATAAACTGGTCAAAAAATATCAAAAACAAATGTATAAAATAAATAAGAAATGCAAAAAGAATAAACATACTGTGTAAAAGGTTCATGTATAATTTTAGTTTAGCGCAAAAAGTTTAAACAGTATTTTCCGAATCACCATTTTAATGATTTTAATCTCCTTTGATTTTAAAAACATTTAAATTATTTAAATCACCGCCTTATTTGTGCATATATTTGTGTCTTTAATGTGCATATATTCAACAGGTTTAAAATACAGATAGCAAAGTGTTCATTGCATAAAACAAACAAAAAAACTTTTTAAAACTAAATTATTATTTCAATAGACACTTAGAATCAGGTCTTGTTGACAGATTTCCAAAGGGAATTAAATGTGTGCAGTCTCAGATTTGGTCATTTGGTTCAGCACAATAGATTCTTCTTCTTCTTCTTTTTTTTTGTTGTTGTAAATATAAGCAACCGGTTATAAGGAGCTCATAACATGAGACATGAGCAGGGTTTTACTAGAAATTCATCTAGGGGCAACTTAATGCAGTTCCTTAAATGTCTACTCAGGGCTGGTACCAAAAGTAAATCTGTTCCTATACAGCTCCATGTTAAAATGCTCAACTTTACAACAGAAATTAAGATGTTTACAATCTGGTACAAAAAACAGTTTTGGTTTCAGTAGAGAGATGTCCCATTCAACTGTATGGGGGGGCAGGAGGGGCGGGGGGTGAATTTTCATGTAAGTCACATAAAATTACATTAAGCCATTAGGTTATGCATAATTATGGGTGTGGCCAGCTGTCCGCTACAGTATGCATCGCTTCAGCTAACCAGTTAAGTGGAATCAACTGAAATCAGTGACTGTGAAGGCTGTGTAGAACTTGCGGAATTTACTTGCGGTAATCATTATTTTAGAGATAATGTAACTTCAGTAATACATGTTTTAATATTTACAATATTTAGTTTAACTTAACACAAGAAATTTAGGAGCTGATGTGGGACAACATGTAGGATATGGATTATGGAGTTCAATCAAATTCCTTTAGCACATAAATTAACAATAGACACCATAGCAATTTACTGTAGTAAAGCTAAAGCTAAAGCTCTAGCTTGTGGAAGGTAACTGAGTAAGGTAGGCAGATTTCAAACAACAGACAGACTTTGTTTGTTCCGCCCATTTCTAAAATTAGGGTTTAGGCGGAGTCAAGATGGCGAAGACAAGAGCTCCCACAGTTGAGCTTCAAAACACTCACAATTCTTTTTATAGTATCTGAGTCTAAGACTTATGGATAGAGGACTAAGCCTTTACTACAATTTCTGGGGAGGAGATGTTTTTTTTAATGGGCCCAACCTATCCATGATGCATTTTTAGAGTAGCAACAGTTGTAAAATCTAAATCAAAAAGCTATTTGGACAAGTTTTCTAAACTAGCACCTTGCCCTTTATGAACTTTGAGAATTTGGAGACACTATGGCACGTCGAGTTGGGTTGAAAAATAAATGAAAAACTATTGATGGCTTATTTTGGGGCTAAAACCAGCCTAGAACAGGGCTACCAATGCTTCTGCATGTGAACGATATATTTTTTTTGGGGGGGGGGGGATAATTTTATGGTTATGATTGCTCTTGAAGGCAATGAAACTGACTGTACTACTTATAATAACAATAAAATAAGAATTAGGAATGAACTGTATCCTGGTATAATAACACTGCTTTTGCAGTGCTTGTGAACATCAACATGTCTTAATCCATATAATGTCTATAATTGCCTACAATGTTTATGTAAATATAGTCTATTCTGGTTCTGGTTAATTATAATTTACAGCTGTGATCAATTACAGAGAAGACATTAACTCAGTCAGTTAATCATTTTACCCCAAAAGAATAATATGTAATATCAACTTACATTTTAATTACAAAATTATACTTAAATATAACAAAGAGTGCTGAAAAAAAGGCATTACAAATTTTATTTATTTTCACTCCATAATACATTACAAATTAAGAATACATTTTAATAAATGTTGACAAGGTTGATGATTACAAAGTGAAAAGGAGAGAGATGATATTAGGTTATTAGGGAAACATTTTGCCTTGCCTGCCAAGGTAATTGGCTCTGGTCATGTAACCCATAAAATAATGTTAATCTGAAATCAAATTATCTTTCAGTAATCATGAACCAAGAAAGAAACAAACCTGATTAATGTGAAATACACAGTTTTTGTAGAGATGCTGGTGCTAATGTTTTGAGCAGTGAGAAATTTATTGTGGGGTTGTTATTAAGGCAGCTGTAATAAGTGCTTTTGCTGTGTGTTCTGCGTCTCATGGGTTCTGCAGTATCAGTGCTGAGAAAACCAATTATATGAAATCATAAGGCAGGATGACTTTATCATTACAGATAATTACTTTCTGCCCAGTGGGTTGTTCTTCGGTTAACTAAAACCAGAGCAAAAATTGTTGGTGTTTTTAAAGGTGCATTAGGTCAGAATTTTTTTTTTTTTAAGTATTAGCTTTTACAGTATGTGCCAGAAATAAATGTTGAATTTATATAGGTACTGTATTTAAAAAAGTAAGAAACATATATAATTCATGTTAAAAGATTTATTAGACAGACAGACAGACAGACAGACAGATAGATAGATAGATAGATAGATAGATAGATAGATAGATAGATACATACATACATACATACATACATACATACTTTATTGGTCCCTTAGAAAAAAAACCTGAGGTTTATGTTTCTTCAACAAGACTGCATTAAATTTGTTGCTGTATGAAATCAAATGCTATTTCAATGTCAATCAGTTTCTCTATTATTGGGACATATGTTCATGGGAATACTAAAACATATAAACTGAAAGTCACTTAATGACACCAATTGGATTAAATGTTTCAGTTTCAGGGCAATTCAGCAGGAAAAAAAATGTAGATCAATGGAGTTCATCACTAGTGCATCAGAATCAGGGACTGATGGGATTATTTCATCAAACACTTGAAAAAAAAACTGCCTCTCTTGCATTTATATAATTCCTTTTTTTTTTAAAAAGATTAAAAAAAAAAAAATCCCTGTGGTGTGATCAGTGCAATAAAGTCATTTTGTCATTAGCATAGTTACTGTATGTAACCTGAACTAATGAACTGTGCTGCAATTGCATTGAGGAGAAAGGAAAGCTGTGCTCTTCAGGAGGATCAGATATGTGCTCTGTACTCCTGTCTCAAAATTTCCAAGAATCCTGCTGAGCTAAAATGAACAAACAAAAGGAAAGTTTGATGCAGAATTGTTTGGAGACAGCGGAACATGGACAGAGGTTAATCTGGGAGTTAGGAGAACTGCAATAAATATCAGCAGTGGAAAATATGTGCATTTACTGTACATAAGTTCTCTATGGGAAGGTTTGCATTTTACTCAAAAACACCTTTTTTAACTCAGGTAAATATTGATTAAGTTGTCAAATACTTGTTAAAAATCTCACAAGGCAGGCATTTATTTATTTCATCGAAGAACAATGTTATCTTTTAAATATTAAATTAGCTAGATATTTATTTATATTATATTTGTTAAATTAGCTAGCATGTTATATTTCATGCATTATTTTATTACACTAACTTGTCAGTAATTAAACCTGTTAACTTGTGGACTTATTTTGAATATAAATTAGCTAAATTAGCTTATTAAATTAGTTAGCTGGGGCCTTTACGCATACTAGCTTGTTAAATTGACTCGTTAAAGTTCAGGTTATCTTGTTTAATTAGCTAGATAATTATGCTTTTATATTAGCTTTTTTAAAATTTGCTACTGTAGCTAGTTACAGTGGAACCTTGGATTACGAGCATAATTCGTTCTGGAAATGGGCTCGTCTTCCAAAACACTCAGAAACCAAATTTAATTGTCCCATAAGAAACAATGGAAACTCAAATTATTCGTTCCACAAACAAAAAAAATAAATACATAAGAATAATCAATACAAAATATAAAGTAAAAATAAAACAAATTAACCTGCACTTTACCTTTAAAAAAAGTGAAAATAAATCCCGAAAGATAAGTGTTTTTGTTTATGCGTGCAGGCGCTCTGTGTGTGTGTGTGTGTGTGTGTGTGTGTGTGTGTGTGTGTGTGTGTGAAGCTAACTTAAGAGGAGACTCTTACTTTCAGAACCTCCTGTCTCCCCCTTCTCATCTTAAACAGTAAACCTGTCTCCTCTCTTATTTGAATTTCACACAAACATTAACGGAAAGACTGTTTTGTCGGGAAAAATTTTGCAAGGAACATCGCTAACTTGCTAATACCTAACGGAATCACACTAACAAATGGACCTGCAATTTATCTTTGAAAAGGATCGCGACACAGCAGTGTTTCTGTGTAGAGCAGAGTGTGTGTGCGTGCGTAATTTGAAACCGTGCTGGTTCACACTCTCTCTCTCTCTCTCTCTCTTGCCTTTAGTGTGTGTGCGTGTTTGTGTGTGTACGCACACACACTAAACACGCACAGACACTAAAGGCGAGAGAGAGAGTGTGTGAACCGGCACGGTGTCAAATTATGTGAGCACACACATAGCGACGAGCTGAGGAAGAAAATTTATTTTTAACCTCTGTATTGAGACTTTCTTTTGCTTTACTCACGTGCACACACACGTGTTATAAGAAACAGTATACGCGTGCTTACGAACACAAAATAAAATATGTTTTATATACACACACATGGTCACAGTGTTGTAGTAAACAGTACACACGTGCGCGGATGTTGATTATACCAGTAAGAGACGCGCACTAAGACCCAGCAGGAGAGACGATTACCCATGATTCCGCAGCACAAGAGACAGAAAAACCGTTGGCTCAGTTGTAATCACGTGACACTCGCGCGTCAAAACAAGAAGCGCATACGTGATACATGATACTCGGTACTTGTAAACCAAGACTTGCTCGTTTTTCAAGTCAAAATTTATTAAAAATCTTTGCTCGTCTTGCGGAACACTCGTAAACCACGTTACTCACAATCCGAGGTTTCACTGTAATTAAGTTGTGCAGTATATATGAGCTTGTTAAAATTGTTAGCTAGTTCAGTTTTGTATTTAATTTTGTTCAGTTAGCTGGCTAATAATGCATTGTATATTAGCTTGCTTTATGACACTAGTAAAATTTTGTTTTATAGTTCATTTAAATATCAAGTTAAGTGTTGGATATTTGTTTAAGTTAGCTAGCTTGTTAAAATTGTGCATTACTTTCTTAATTTGTTTTCATTGTCTTAGTGTTTATTACAATAGCATTACTCATTAATTTCTTATTTTTTCATATTCTTATCTAACCAGCATGATAAATTAGTAAACCAGCATTTCATGGGCCACTTCCTTTTATTACTATTGCTTTTACTCTTGAATACTTAATTATGTTCAAATTTAGACATTTTTCTGTCAAATAAATGTTTGTTTCCAAAGGTTTACGGTTACTTGACTCACTTTACTTAAGTACAGTTCCTGCGTCTTTTTTCCACCACTGGATAAACATTTAAGAAATAGAAAAGTCATAGATCTGGGGTGGCCAGACTTCCTCCTATATTTGTTTTGTGAGTCTTTTCTGGGAACCCATAAAAAAAACCTACTATGGTACACTGTAGGTAGCACGGCAGTTCTGTGCTACCTGTAATCATGGTATTTTTGCTGATATAGAACCACCTATAGTACATGATTCTACCATGGTACATACAGTACATTGGTACATGTACTACAGTAAGGTACAAGGCTCTCCCATGTATCGTAGTATGGCACTACATTGTCAAAAATGTGTTATATACAGTATGTTTATGTACCATAATGGTGATAAAGTAATCTCTGCAGACCAATTTTACCTGGTTGCGGTAATGCCAACCGCCATAAAACATAAAAAAGAAGAAAAGGAAGATGACTATTTTACCTGTTATAGTGCCCTCTAAAGGTTAATACACAATGCTTTGGTGGCTACCAAAGTTCATCTGTATATAATATGGTTTTGTCTGTACCGTACCATACCAGTAGCATGTAATAACATTTCAAATATAATACAGTATCCACAAACTTACTATATTAGATACCTGCTGAACCTTTGTAGCCATTCTGGCACCCATTAAGTACCATGATATTCACCAAAGTATACTGTAGTTGCACACACCATAGTACTTCCATCTTCTTCTACTTCTTCTTTGTCTTTCTGTTGTTGCCTTTCAGGGATGGCCCAGTGAATCACCTGCCTTCATCTAACCTATCCTCTGCATCATCTTCTCTCACACCAACTAACTTCATGTCCTCTATCATTACATCTATAAATCTCCTCTTTGGTCCTCCAGTCCTCCTGCAGGACAGTTCGAACCTCAGCATCCTTCTACCAATATATTCACAATCTAATTGTTATCTCTCTTTCACTTCTGCTCTCTTCTCTTCTCTTCTCTTCTCTTCTCTTCTCTTCTATTCTCTTCTCTGTCCTCTCCCTCTCTCTCTTTAACTCTCCCTGACTCTCTGTTGAGCTATACATGTCGCTCCTGAGCTGCTAGTGATCCAGTCCCCCTCTGTCCTCTAGACCTGTCTGACTCATCCTGGTCTTCTAGTTGGAAATCTCAACGTATGGATGTGTAGTCTGCTTGGGATGTGTGTGGTGTACTTGTCGTGTTAGAGTACTTGGATTCTTTTTTTGATGTAACAAGTAATCTAATGCGTTATGTCCGCCATTTAAGTACTCTGTTATGTAGTTACTTTTTCAAAAATGTAATCCGTTATTCCGACAGTTTATGCAATCCGTGAGCCAGACAGCAGTCATTCCCAATCCGTTGTTGTGTGTGTGTGTGTGTGTGTGTGTGTGTGTGTGTGTGTGTGTGAAAGTCGTTCTACAAGCCCCGCCCCCTATAACCTGCCCCCATCTGTTATTCCTGCTGTTATACCCCTACCTCACCTATGCGGTTTGACTATGCGAGGACCGACGCACGGAGAGATGGAAACCTAATCACAGCGCCAAAAGTCGCAGTAAATCAAAACCGTGTAGGTGAGATAGGGTTATTAGTAGTTAACAGATTATGGGCCAAACTTACCTGAGTGATGATGGTAGAATAATTACAGTATAAAGGTCTTGACTAAAACAACATGCATGAGGAATCACAAAGGAGTTTTAATTTTTTGCAGTGGAAAAGTACTCTAACTAGTTACTTTTATCAGAAAGTAACTCTGTAATATAACTGATTACTTTTTAATGTCAGTAATTTTGTAAAGTAATTATTTACTTTAAAAAGTAACGTCCCCCAACACTGCTGGGGATAGTTCCACTTTTCCACGTAGACAGGCCTGGCCTCGGCCGATGCTGCCAGCTGTTCTCTGCGGCCTTGTGTCTGCAGTCACTTGATAGTTCAGGACTGGAGTTTTCCTTGCCACTATCGCTGTCATCCTTGGCTTGCTCATCAGGGACAATCTCATTATTTTGATTCGTACACATTCACATTTCATGCACACTTAAATAATTCTTTTGATTGTGTAAAGCTGCTTTGCGACAATGTCAATTGTTAAAAGCGCTATGCAAAAATAAGAATTGAATTGAATCTCTCCTCTGAACATGCCCAAACCACTTCAAACTGACCTTTCTGACTTTATCTCCAAAACATCTATCATGCCTTGTGCCTCTGATGGACCATAGTACTTTCATGGTGCTCACTAAAGACCCCATATCCTCTTACTCTATAAAGTCCTATGGTGCCTAAGTAACACATTAATACTATGGCATATTATGGTACGTTCTATAGTTTGCTGTAGTAAACTATACTACATACCATAGTACAATTTATTATGGGAAGGAGGGGGGACACCCTTAAAAACCTATTAAGCTAAGAGTGTACTGTAACCAATATACAGTAAGTATTTCTTTCCTCTAGCCTGCAGTACTGTATCAATGCCCATAACACCGAAGAAGAGAAGCTCTGACATATCAATTTCAAGTTTCTTAGCATTTCAAATTAGGTGAACTTTTTCTATCAGATTAGAGATTAGAGAAATAAAAATCCACTCAGTGTTGAACGGTTGGTGTTATTGATGTTTATTGCGCTGGTTGGGGCAATGCGTTATGCTGTGTTATGCTGTAACGTCTGCTCATGTCCTGGTTCTCTGCTGAGTTTATGCGCAGTTTTTTTCCCACAGTGCTCGTGTAAGCTGCCAGGCTCCTATCTGCTAAATTAGAGCTGGAAAGAGAGATAAGCCTCTCCAAAATGAAGAGAGAGAGAGAGAAAGAGAAAATGAGAGAGAGAGAGAGAGAGAGAGAGAGAGAGTCAGAACTGGGCACTGCATGGAAGATTAGGAACACCCGAAGCCTTTCATTTCTGCCTCTTTTCCACCAAACAGTCCCACTCTCCCACTCGCAATTTTGACGTTTGTGAGAATTTCATCTGGGGTTGGTTTTTATCCTTTTTTGTCTCTCTTTCTTTTTTGTTTTGCTGAGAGGAGAGTTGGTGGTTGCAATGAGTTAATAATAATGCTAATAGTAATAATCATAGTTTGTTTTAATTACAGCCAAAAAATTTGCTCTTGAATTGTGGGACTTGCTTTGGCAGTAGCTGGTGTTTTCTATTTTATTTTATTTTTTTTTTATATCTTTTTATTCCAAATTTGCTCTTAACAATCAGCAAGTGTTTACCTATTTACTGTCTGTCTCTGCCTTTGGAGATCAACACTGTCTGTCTTTTCAGATTGATTTCTCGCATTCCATGATGCAAATGGTGCGTTTAAGTACGACATAAACCCAGCACAGTCGTAACGCAGTTAATCTAAATGATGTAGTGATCAAATGAATGAGTGTTTTTTTTAAAAACAACAGCTTGCTAATTACAATCATTAACAAATTGACAGATGTGCATTATATAAGATGTAGAATAGACATACAGTACGTTGTTTATGAACACGTTACTCGCTATAACTTGTCATGTAACAGGTTTATGCGCTTCAGAGCATAGGCTTGTTAATATTCTTCATTCGGGCCACACAGCAGCAGCAGCTGGTGAGTTTGCTTGCAAACTTTCAAAAACACTATGCACATTCGAGAAAGTTTTTTTAACTGACAGGGTTGTTAAATGGATTTAGTTTCGGTTTTAATAATTCTTAGTATTTTTTATTATCTATGTTTAATTATTACAAGGAATGTGAGAATGAAGTATAGTGCATCACAGACTCTTCGAATGAGATCAGGACGACACCCTGGGTTTGCAGATCGACGCTGCTTGGATGCTCCAGTTTTATTTTTTCCCCCTTCTCTGCTGTGCCACATGGAGAAGAAACTTTGACGCATGCCATGTTTCTCAGAATAACTCTGAGATGATGGGTTGGGCTCTGGCTTGATAGAGACGTGTTATTTTTGCTGAGAAGGAACAAAAAGCCCCAAAGAAATTTTTTTTTTTTTACTTGCAAGATGCTGCTTTTAGAAAGTGCATGGGATGTTGTTGGAAGCTTGTTAAATCCTTTCGAGTTCAAGTTCCTCTAAACACATTTGATTCAGGAGGTTTGCTCTTTCTTGTTGTGCAATGAAGAAAACTGAACCTCTTTTGGATTCATGCAATCAAAAGTGTCAAAACAGATCCTTATGTCAGATTGATGCGAATTTAATTTACAGTAACGGTTTATATTAGATTCATATGAGATGTCATAAAGGGTTTAGATAGCCTAATGAACCTAGTTTGACCCAAGTTTTAGTCTGTAAATTCTTCTCCAGTCAAGACGTTTGCTTTTTTCCTTTTTGTTTTTCTATCATTAAGGTCAGAACCGAAAGCCTGCTTCACTTTTCCCTATCCTGTCTTCCTCAGATATTCCCATGATGCTCAGCTTGTCAGTGAGGCGCACAGTCCATCCTACAGTTCATAACCTGTGTGACACTGTGTCTAAAGGTTTGATTTCTCTCTCACTTAAAGCATCACAACAGTGCGATCCCAGGCGGGTCCCGTCACACAAAAGCCTGGGGTGAAAAAAAATCCATGGTGAGAGAAGACTGAGCCAGACACGCGCCTGTGTGAATACACAATGAGCTTAAATGTGTGGAGAATCTCTCAGATAGAACGATTCTGTAATGTTAGGGGGACTGAGTGTAGTAACGGACCTCAAAATCCAGTTAAAAGTCACTAACAGCTTGTTTGTGGAGGAATCGATGGCAGGTTGTAGCAGAGCTGCCGAATGGAATCTAATAAATAAAATGCTGAAAGCCACAGATGCTCGTTGCTTCACTTCAGAGAAGATAAACTGCATTTTTGTACAAACCTTTCTGCAAATTGGTCCATTTATTCCTCTTCCTGTTAACAATTTATTATGAGGGGTGTTCAAGTCAAACTGGGACTTCTGGTGAATGAAGATGCACAATTACATCTTCAAGCACAATACGGTGATGAAAACTCGGAGCCTACTGCAGTCAGTTCCATAAACATTCAGCAAGTTGAGCGCCTCATCCTTGAAAATCAATAGAGGACTTGTCATCAAACTTACGGCCAGGTCCGTCTGTCTATGGGACCTGTACACCCAGTCATTCACCAACTGGCACTTGCACATTGCAGGAATTCAGCTGGGAGTTATTGCCATATCCCCCATACAGTCCAAAAGCTGTAATAAAACACTATACTGTGTGTAATTCAGTAATATTTTCTATAAATATTCATAACTCATAACTATCCTCATAAGTCTTTGTAAGCTTTTAATGTATGTTCAGTGTAACCTTTTAAAGTACTTATAATCCTTCATAAAGCTGTAATACTGTGAAATACATTATTTTGTAACACTTCTATGAAACCCATTTTCATAACTCATTATAACCGTGCTTATACTTTGCTTATATTTTTCCAAGTTGGCAGCAATTCCTTACAAGCATTTTATAAGAATTTATAAGCATTGAGCGCTTATAATGTGTTATGAGCAATTTCTTAATAAATTATAATTATGTTTTAATACAAGGGTCACTAATCACTAATATGTCACATGTTCTGCACAGCTGTGGTATTTATTAATATTCATACATATGTGTATTTATTAGCAACCATACATATGCTACTGAGGTACAGTATACACAGTACATAATTACAAGTTTATAATGAATTATTAGAGTTAATAAAAATTCCAAGGAATCATTACTAATAAAAACAATTATAATGCAGTTTTAATTATTTCTACAGTAAATAAATGCTTTGTAGACAGTGTTACTGAATTCTGACATGATTAGAACCTAATGCAGCATTAGTAGTGTTTATAGAAGCACTTATAGAAGGAATTATTACCAAAAGGTATTATTATATTATTATTATTATAGAAGGAATTATTACTATGCAGTTATAATATAGGCGTTTTTCAAAATAGTTCCTAAATGATTTTACTGTATCTTTTACTAATGTATTTATAGCACTTTATAAGAACTTTGTAAAGAATTATAAGCTGAGAAAAAAAGATGAAAAAGAAAAATCAAGAAATGCAAGTATGATAAGATGAAGAAATGAGCAATGTTCTCTAAGTTTTTAGTTGACATGAAAATCAATGAGAGAATGTTTTTCCCTCAGGTCTGTCATATCAAGCCCGCAATAAATTTAGCTCCAGGAAGTAAGAAAAAACGTTAAATGTTAAGCCATGATGACTTTTGACCTCATTGACTTGAATGTCAATGATAAACGATCTCATAATACGGCTGACAAACAGGGATCAGTGTGGGAAATCTTCCATCGTCGCTCTTTTATTCGCCATTAATTTTATATTAGCGTTATGTAACTTCAGTCACATCTCTCTTCCAGTTTAGGCATTATGTGTATGTGTTCGTGTGTGTGTTTTTGTTTTTTATCCCCAGACACTGCACAGACTTTAACAAGTGTTTACCATCCCTCTGAACAGTAATGCTGCTTTGTGCCACCCTCCCACAACACTTTTGCCCAACTTTAGTAGCTTTTAACGTTGTACAGTGCAGCACTGGTAACAAAGCGAGGCTTCCCCAGTCATTAATCATCGTGACAAGCCTTTTGTTGTCAGTTAGCAGCTGTGCATAGAGGAACATTACTCTTCTATTCTGGCCCGCGGTGCTGCGTCGGCCCACGCCGTCCCCCCTTTTACTGAGGAATCGGAAACCAACTCGGCGTCCAACTCCTGCTCTCCTATCAACTGCTAATTGAACTCCCAGCTGTTAAGAAAATGGACCCTGTGTGTGTTTCTTCACCCCCATGCCTGGTTTTGGCAGAAGAGTTCATCTGGATTGAGCCCAGGAAATTCCTTGGTTTTGTTTTGAAAAAGAAAACAGTCTATGTCAAAATGTAATACTTGAATGGAATGCCTGGGTCATGAGACTGGCACAATGGTGTCATAAACATGTCATAATGACACAATGCATGCTTAAATGTTTTTATGTAAGCCAGTGTAATTACACTGTAATTTTACAGACAAAAATCCATGTCATTTGTCTCAGTTGTCACATTATGTCGCATTATGGGCACAGCTCTTACGCTTTTCTCATCATGTAGGACTTCGTATACACAATGACCCAAAAGTGTATGTTGCTTGTCATCAATGTGGGGGGAAAAAAAAAAAACCTTACAGGTTCTACTTGGACCTGTACTTATATGCAAAGAAATTTGTTATGAACTTTAAAAACTTATGTAGCATAAGCAAGTGCAACAATACAGGGGTTATGAAAAGTGAATCTCAAGAGTATGTCAACTAGACATCATAATAAAACAAAAGCATTCTTTGACAACTCATGTCTGCTGGAACGTACCCTTTTGTGTATATTTTATGTAAATAGAGATAAGTGGTTGTAAAGGGCTTATTAAGCTTTATGAAAAATATATACATTTATTTAAAAAGTTGTTCAGTCTCTGGAGAAAACCTTGAAAGGTTTAATAGCTAGGACTGCACTGAACAGAAAAGTCATGAAAAAGTGTAACACAACAGGTGTTATGAAGAGCGGAAGCAGGTCTTATGTCAACTCATTAAAATCAATGTAATTAATTTCTTTTTAATGACAGTTAATGTTTGTCTCAATAAACCTTTATGAATGTTAGTGAAGACTTACATTAGCGGTCATAAAGATTCATGTGCATGCATCATTACTTTCCATTTAGTTGATATGCTCTAGCTGCAAAGTCAGTTGTTATGATGTTCTAATGTATTATGTTTCATGTAATCAAGTGTAGCAATGTAGATGTTATGAACAGTGCAAGCAGGTCTTATATTAACTTTTTAAATAAAGTGTTACCTTCCTTTTTATTCCATACACAGTTTTACAAGTCAAGACCAAAATCCCATGACAATTCCTCTTGCAACCTGTCTGAATACTAACACAAATTAGTAGTATAGATCCCATGCATAAGACTATCATGATGGTGTCATAAACATGTCATAGCAATACCATATTATATTACAAATGAATTATGTAACAGTTCAGATGTCCTTTATAGTGTCCTTTTTAGAATTCTAAAACCCAAGCTGCAATGTCAAAAAAAAAGAAAAGAAAAGAAAAACAACACCAAAAATAAAATAGATTGTTGTATTATTAGGTGATGGTTTTGCATTTTTATACAAATAAAGAAGGGTTTCGAGTTTTTAGAAATTAACCCTTACTTAAGCATAAAAGGAAAATGAACATGTGATAAAAGTTATCTAGTTAAAATAAACTTTTTTGCTTCTTCTAGTTCAGGGGACTCAGCTCCATTAAAATCATGGCTCTATGTGAGAAAACATTTAAAAAGTTTTAGGAAACACAGAACCCTCTTAAAACAAGATCATTAAGGGCTCTTTAAGGATTTATTGAAGAAATAATAGTTTTAGCTTCCTAAATGTGTTCAATGTAAAACTTTTTTAGTAAAGTAAAGTCTTACTAAGAACATGTAATTGCTAGTAAAATTTCCCACAGTGCCTCTGAACCCCTGCTAACATGCTTGTCACATTTAAATACATGCTATCTGGCTGTGAATTATGTGAAGCACAACAGACTTTCTTTATGCGCTAACGTGAGCAATCGAAACAGGACATGGCTTATATTTGTATAAAAATGCTAAACCATCACCTAATAATACAAACATATCTATTTTATTTTTCGTGTTGTTTTTCTTTTCTTTTTTTTTTGACATTGCAGCTGCTGTTGTTCAGATTAGCACCCATGTGGCATCAGGACTTAGCACGCTAACCACCACAGCATTGCCAAGCTCCACACAATCTCTTTCTCTGCAGCATATTTGGGATGGAGAGATTCCAGATGAACTCCATCTCACCCTGCCTCCCACAAACGGATGCCGGGGCTGCTAGCTCGCTTACCAGCTCTGCTCTCAAAGTGACAAAAACGGCTAGCGCACCGTGACAAGCTTTTTTGTCTCCTCTCCTGTCCTCCCACCTTCCAGTTCGCTGCTGCCTGTCTCGTTTGAGTGGGAGAGGGAAGCGAAGGAGGGATAAGAGAGTTGTAAGCTGAAAGATGGAAGAAGAGCAAGAGATCGAGAGTGAAGGAGAGAAAGAGAGGGAGAGAGAGAGGGAGAGTGGGAGAGAGAGAAGGAGAGAGTCCTGCTTTCTCTGTCAGCTCAGCAGAAATCCCTCTTTAATGAAGTTCTTTTTAAACACAAACATTGAATATCTACCTCTCCTACAGGTTTTATTGGATTTTGTAACTTACAAATCAATTAAGATTGTATACAGTTATGACATAATTATAAGGCTAAACTCAATTACAAGCAAAACACAGTAGGGATTATACAAATCAGTCAATTGACTCAATTGAGAGCCAACTCATTTTGCTCAGAAGCGACTTCTTTCCCCTCCCTCTGAATCTATCTATCTATCTATCTATCTATCTATCTAATATAATACTAATATTATTCTTTATGGTTATAAGTATCCCATTAACATTAGCATTATCTTTGTTTTAAAACCTATAAAACAATCATGCATTGTTGGTGACACAAACAATAAAACATCCCCTTACAATAGTATTAATATAATTGAATCTAAAAACTTCATGCTGCAATAATCACACAAACACACATCTTATCATTCTCAGTAGAACAGCTTAAAAAGCATTATTTAAGATGGGGGATGTGGTAATAACTCCTAGCTGAGTTCCTGTAATGTGCAAGTGGTGTTGGTGAATGGTGTATGTACAGTTCCCACAAACACTCATTCATTACAAGTTGATGACAAGTTGGTTGCTGAGCGTTCATGGAAACGACTTCAGTGGGCTCCAGGATCAGCCAGTATCATCATTCGTCATCATCACGGTGCTTGAATGTGTTCTGTAAATGATGATCTCTTTTACTTCTTTACTCATCAGAACTTTCAGTTCTGGTTCACTTTAACACCTCATGTATATTATATAATAACAATAATCACATGATCAATTTGATAAAAATCCAAGACCAAAAAATCTTAAATGTACATCAGTCGTTTTCCCAAAAAACAAGCTCTTTTCTCCATAATTAATTGCCTACCTCTTCCACCTCACAATTGGAACAATCCTGTTCACTACATAGAAACAGAAAAGCTAATTACCCCCTCTCTTTCAGACACAAAAGCACCAGCACGCCTTAATTGCAGTGACCCGTTACTGAAAAGTTCACCGGTTTAAGATCCTCTCACGATCCTCAGAGCTCTGTGATCAATACCAAGCTGAATGTGTCAACCTCTACGGTCTGGTCCTGACTCTGTGAGCATGAGGCGTGTGCTAAATAATAATTTTCTTTCCATTTGCATAGCTTTTATTCTGGTGAGCTCAGGTTCAAACAGACAAGAGGGAAGCTGTGTTTGAAACACAAAATCATCTTTGAGTGAATATGTTCCAAAACTGCTCACCCTAGCAGCACTGGGGGACAAAAAAAGAGATTAAAAAATGGCGGTCAGGAGTCCTGCATGGATGGGCAGAAAATATAAAACCTCAATGTCATTTCGAGATAATTAATCATAATTAGGCTCTCTTTTAGTGATCATACATCACGGGAAAACATCATCCTCCTGCCAGTGATAAAGCGATAATTATCCCCCTAATTACCTTCTACTTACTGCAAGCATAAAAATGGAGAATATTACAGACTTCTTCTGACAAGGAGCTTCTGTCCTGGGCCAAGTCACTAATTCCAGGGTATTTCTGAGAGCCAGAGAAGACGCATCACTGCTTAATATCATGTGGATCCAGTCAATAAAGTTGTGCAGCCAAGGAGTTTTATTAGAAGATAGAAGAACACACTCTTTCAATGGAGACCAAAGCTAATTTGCAAGGCAGTAGATGACATTTTTCAGAAAACTTTTTTATGCAAGGCAACTCCTGTGAATCAGAAATGAGCCTCGGTGATAAGACGCGTTTGAAACCCTGATGAGCTGATTATACGGCATTGGGCCCATGTCTATAGATCCTGGCAAGGCAGGATGACATTAATAACAAAAGACATACATCCTCAAACTAAACGAAGCTAAGAAGTTACCACACTTGACTAATGCTAAAGAGTGCAATCTAATGAATTGTTGGTGTAAAAGGCTGTTGAGAGTCAACAAGAGATGAATGAACCTTTATAAAGACAACTAATTACACCAGATTTTAATTAAAGCAGCCTCAGCCCAGACATATCGTAATTTCTTTAATTAATCAAGCTGAGCATGTTTGACATAACATTGGCACCTCACTCTTCAATTTGCCTCATTTGTAATGAAATTAAGTTTGTCAATGTTTTTCAAATGTGCAGCATCCCCCTAAATTGCTAAGACTAATTCTTAGCTAGTAAAGTAAAAAAAAATTTCCCCCCTAATCAGGAAAAAAACAACTAAAAACTTTAGCCTTAAAAACATCAGCATTTTTTTTAACTTTTAACTTTCAAATGGTGTCACGTTGTGCTCTCTAGTGAAACAGACACAGATGCAGGCGGGCTCAGAAAGAACAGTGTTTATTAATACCAGCA
>JAQMYG010000016.1:4047991-4059564 GCA_030014215.1 Clariallabes teugelsi
TGGAAGAGAGAAGAAAAGAACACATTAAGATCTTAGATTCAAAAGAAAAACGTAATCTGAGATTTGCGACAGACGAACGTGGCAATATTAATAAATGAGCTTTGTTTACAGCAACAACAATAAGACTTAAAATAACAATAAAAAATCTCTTACCGTCATTGTCTCTTGAGCTTGCAGGTATTTTTTCTCCCACTGAAACACAATGTGACATTTCAGAGTCTTCTCCTCTGTCCCTCAGAGACTGCTTTTCTTTTCACCTGTAGCTCAGCAGCATGTCTTCACTCCTCAGAATTTACACAGACAACCGTTTACCAGCTGCAGAGTCAGACCAACTCTGCGCGTGCTAAAAATTTGAAGGACGCCTGTTTCCCATTGGCTGGTTCATATCACGTTACGTCTGTGTCTGATACCTGAGCGAAAAATGTAGGCGTATTTCGCACCAGGTCCCGCCTTCACTCACAAACGTTTTTGGTACAAAAATAACACCATAGTTCCTCTCATACAAGCAAAATATCAAAATGTAACTTAAAGCGCTGCTTTAAAACAGCTACACAGCAAATACATTATCCTTGTGTCAGAATATTCAGGCATGCATTAAGACAGCTGATGGCTAGATTGTGATGGTGATATTTCAGAACAAATGTCATCAAAACAAAAAATATATATATTTTTTTTTAAGTATCAGTCTCCTAAATTCTCTTCACATTCTTTGAAGGCATGAAGCAGATACTATAGCCTACATGTAAGTGAGGATAATCTTTTAAAAAGTCATGAAAAAATGCTAAACTTGCATCTAGAACTTAAATGTCAAAGTATTATTAAACTAATATGATTTACCTAAAAATTACAAAGAAAAACAATAAATTTTTAGTATGGACATTAACCTTTATCTAATGAGTTTTGTATTCAATTACAATTTATTATTGTAATTTTACATAAAATTATACGTAATTTACAAAAACAGAAAAAACAGTAAAAATAATATGGTATTTTTACTGTTAAAAAATTTGAAAAAAAGTGAATTTTTCAGTATTGAAATAATACTTAAAAAAACAGTCGACTTAGTAATTTACAGATAATGTCTGTAATTTTACAGAGATTTGTATGTTTTTTTTTTTTTTTTTTTTAAAAAGGAAAACTACTATAAAATTTTAAAGTTATTTTCCGTAAAATTAGGACTTTTTTTTTTTTACAGTGCATGTACTGTAAGAGCAGACGTTCTAGGTTGTCATAACACTCTTTGTCCAGAGGATGATGACAAACGATGTCATTTCTTTAAGTTAGGCAGTGTAGCAGTAGGAGTAATCCCGCTTGACATGGATGAGTCATTGGAAGGTTTCAGGAACCTCTTAAAGCTTGAAGATGAAAAGGTGCTTTAGGGATAAACTCCTGGCCTATAAGTGAACCTGCCAGTCAGGTTGAGGGGTGAGGTGAGCTGTAGCATGACCTTGTCCACTTAGGAAGCTGAGTCGTCTTATTTATGTGGGTATCTCTGGTCAGGTAAGAGCTCTAGATGCAGACCTAGACCTGGAAACTGAATCATGCGAAAGTCTGGTCAAAAAAAAGAAAGAAAAATCCCTTATTCACAAGCAACGAACATGGCTTAATGATGACTGGTTAGCATCCAATGCTTAATCTTAGAGATGAGACACTTATTTTAAACCTGATGCAACCTTATTCATTTGATTTCTATTTCTATTTATTTTAATGTGAATGAGCCATGTTATTGCTGAAGAATTTATTAAAGTTTGTGAAAACTCTTTCAATCACTCACTTATTCCTACACCACTTATCCTGTGCAGGGTCACGGGAGGCCTGCACTCGGGGCATGAGGCAGGGTACACCCTGGATGGGGTGCCAGTCCATCACATTGCACATGAGCACACATACACACACCCCCACACACTCACACATTACGGGGAATTTGGAGAATACTCCTTCATTTCAGCCAAATATTTGACAGAGGATCTGCTACCTAAGTCATAAAAGTTTGTGTTTAGCAAACTGGATTCACTGAACTACGAACAGGTTATTTATGTAGGTCGATGCAGTTCTGCTGTGGTATTTTTCAAGTGTTTGGTTTTTTTCTCTTGAAATACTTTGCTCCTTGTCCACCAGTCGGCGACCCCTAATCTCACCCTCTCTCGCCAAACACATTCATTAAAAAAGGTGTTAAAATGTAGCTGTGCCTGTGTTGTACCATGAAATAGTTTGAGCTGCAAACTGGAAGAGGACGCACTTATAAAAATAGACTACTGAATTTTAAGGATTGCTTTTGTGCATTTTGGAGAAAAAGACATCCCGGAGGTTACCACAAGGAAAAGTAAAAAGGTCTTTAATTTCGTTTCCTATCAGGAGTTTTTTTTTTTTTCGTAACCCTTTATTTCAAGTAACACATTTGTTATTTGTTTAACAAAGCTCAAATAAGACATTTATACAAGGTTTATTGCTCATGCATTACTCTTTATTATTCAATTCATAAAAATTTTATTTGTATAGCGCTTTTATCAATTGTCAAAGCTTTACACAATCAAAAGAAATTATGGAAGTTTGTTTGAAATGTGAAGGAGTATGAATCAAAATGAATAAACAGTCCCCGAGGAGCAAGCCAAGGGCGACGGTGGCAAGGAAAATCTCCCTGAGATGGCAATAGGAAGAAAACTTGAGAGGAAACAGACTCAACAGGGAACCCATCCTCATTTCGGTGAAAACGGATAGCAGGGATTGATCTGCAGTTATACTGTATTTTAGGCAGTTCAGTATAACAGTTGTCTTTAAGTTAATATGGAGTTCAGTTAGTTATTGGAGGCTCAATTAGACTGTAGGAAATTCCATTCCTGAACTATCGAGTGACTACAGTCATACTGTAAGTCCTCATATAACAGCTGTCAGCATCAGCCGAGGCCAGGATGATTTTCACCATAATACTATACGTACATGAGTCCCCCCCAGATCTGCTCCTTTACATAAGGCAAATGTATTTATAAAAATGCTTGGTTAAATAAATAAGTTTTTAGCCTAGACTTAAACATTGAAACTGTGAGTCCCAAATATTAATTGGAAGACTATTCCATAACTTTCGAGCTTTGTAAGAAAAAGCTCTACCCCTGCTGTAGTTTTCATAATACATGGTACTGACGAGTAGCCTGAATCCTTTGATCGAAGTAGGTGGATCATTCATTCACACAGATGCGGTACGAGACCATTTAATGCTTTATACGTCAAAAGTAGTATTTAAAAATCAATGCGAAATTTCATTTCAAAGTGTGAATAAGATAGGGGTGATGTGCTTGTATCTTCTGGTTCTAGTGAGGACACTCGTTGCTACATTCTGGACTAACTGAAGCTTGTTTATGCACCTAGTTGAACAACCAGACAGTAAGGTGTTACAATAGTCCAACCTAGAGGTGATAAAACCATAAATGTATTTTTGCATCGTTTATTGATAATATATTCCTTATCTTGAAAGAATGCTATCCTGGTAATATTTATATCTGTATTGCTACACAACTGGAGACCTGTTTGATGAGTAACAAATGCTTTTTACTGTGAATTAACCATTTACATGGGTAAGAGAGCAGACGTTGATTTCGGGATATTGAGGAGGCTCCAGTTACAGTTCATCCCAAATGTGTTCAGTAGGGTTGAGTTTTCAGTCAGGGCTCTGTGCTGAACACTCAAGTTCTTCCACTTCAACTTAAACTTAAACCATTGTGTCTTCAAGGAGGTGGAATGGGTTCAGGGCTCTTAGTTCCAATGAAGGAAATTTTTAATGCTACAGCATGCAGAGACATTTTATAAATTTTTTGGGTTTGTTAATCAAGCGTTTACAAACGTTTGGCCATATAGTGTATTCATTCATTCATCTTCTATACCGCTTTATCCTGTATTCAGGGTCGCGTGGGGCCTGGAGCCTATCCCAGGAAGCTTCGGGCACGAGGCCATATAGTGTATTATCATTTATAAATGGCTACTTTTTGTCTAATTTGAACATCATTTGAGATTTTTAACACACTTATATACAGTTAGTTCTGGAAATTTTGGAATACTGCTAAGTATATTGACATTAGACTTTTATAGGGCTATCCTCTCTTCTCAGATTCAGGAAATGCGGCAAAACTGATAGGACGCAGCATCATATTGCAGATGGGTTATGACTCAAAACATGCAGTGAAAGCTACCCAAGAGTTTCTCAAAGCACTGGAAAAAATCAGTAACCTGACTGCAACACAATAGAGAATGCTTTTTCTTCCTGCAGACAAGACTGAAAGCAAAGCATCTTGATGTTAAAAAGTGAGCATGTGGTCAAGTCCATGCATTCCAGACTTCAGACAGTTGCTGACCATGAAGGATTTTCATACAAGTGTTAAATGCAATCCTTATGCTTGTAATTATGTTAAGTTCTTCCATTATTTATGAGCCCCCAAAATGGGGAGTTTGTACATGTAATTTGCAAATGGTTAATGGCACATTTTTGTCAAATCCCTTGAATTGAAGCGAGTTTAGACTCACATCTTTTTATTTTAAATTCAATGTGACAATGTACTGAGGCCAAATGGCAAAAACTTATCTTTGTTTGAAAATGTATGGGCCTGACTCTACGCATTCAGTTGTTTTTTGATACTCCAGTGGCGTCTGTGTGCAGCGCATTATGCTTCCTGAGATTCTGAAAGCAGCGGTGCTCGTTTCAAAGACTTGAATGGTCAAATTCTATATAGCTGTTATTTCAGGACAGCGCAGAGTATAAAGGAAGAGAAAAGGCAGCCCATCAACAATCCTTTAAAGAAGGCTGTCAATACTCTGTGCAATTGAATCTGTCAGAACGCTGTTAATTTACTTTAAATTGCTTTAGAAGATGCGGAGGCCTGGAGTGATTTGAAAGTCAACCAGGACGGGAGACTAAAGGATTACATTTAATAGACTTTTTTTTTTTTTTTAAGTGTGGTTGATTAGACTCCTAGTCATTTTCTATCAGAATTGAAAAAATATATATATATTTATTTACCCTTTCATGCTGATGTTCTATCTGATGGTGTAGAGGCATGTAGTGTGCGTGTGTTCAGAGCAAACAGATTGTAATGTGCACAAAGGTACAAATTAAGCAAACACTTAGTCCCAGTTTGACTTGAAAACCTTTCATATGTGTATTTATGGTCCAAGTCAAAACCGCGATAAAGTGTCTGCTTAACTCTTTTGATCAGTATACGTCTATACTCCAAATATAGAGCACCTTTGATATACAGTACTGGTACTATTTGAATATTGTACCACATCACATGCCATTTTTTATTCATTAATAACGAGCAGACTGTAGTTTAAGTTAATTACACAGAATAACTTGTCCATCCATGTTATCACTATTTAACTGTTCCTCTTTCACCAGCGTTATCTTGTAAGAATAATGTAATGTAACACGATGTAATGTTAAATAGAAAGCAGAAAGCATAATCTCATATGCCCTGAAGACATCTAGAAAGTTATATGCCTGTTACAAAGCATTAGTAGTATGGGAATCACCATGGACCATTCGATACGATATTATCATGATACTTAGGTACAGAATCAGTTTGTATTGTGATTCTATAAGTAAGTATAAGGTTTTATTAATGAACAAAAATAAGTTAATAACAGTTATTTATTAATAGATTTATGAATTCTGGGAGCACGGTGGCTAAGCGGTTATAACTGTTGCCTTGCACCTGTAACAAAATGACTATAATAATTGGCTTTTTATTACTCTATTTATGCGGTTACTGTCAGGACGAGCGTGGAAAGAGGAAAGACCCAATAGCAGAAACAAATAAACTTAGACTGATTTTATTGAATGCAGCAGGGTTAAATGAACAGGGGCTGGAAGAGCAGGGTGTGTGTGTGTGTGTGTGTGTGTGTGTGTTTTCTTGGTGTGAGAGTGTGAGAGCTGGTGTGTATGCACGAGAGCTGGTGTGTGTGTGTGTGTGTGTGTGTGTGTGTGTGTGGTCTAGGAAAGAGCAGGGAAATACCCTGTGACGAAATGAGGGGGTGGGCGTTGATGTCATGGAATCCTCCGCGAACCTGGAAGGCTGGAAGGAGCTGCTGTGGCTGTGTCTTTTCTGAGAGGGAAGACTTTCGATTTGCCTTTGTTGAGGCGTAGGAGGCCTGGCGAATAGCGTGAGCATTTCACCGCGAAGGTGGAAGTGTGCGCACATGGCGTGGGGGGCGCTACTGCAGCCGAGGCGCGATGGGGAGAAATCAGCGTGGTTAGCCAGGTGAGTGTCGATAAACGAGATCCAGCCGTGAGAACAAACAAATCCGGAGGCGCAAGTCCAAAGCCAATATCCAAAACACAGTTAGGGTCATACACAATATGTGTGTTGGGGCACACGAGCGAGACATTGCTGCGCTGAGTGACGTCCTTGGCTTGCTTATAAAGCTGAGGGATGATTACCTGATCAGATACAGGTGTTCCATGACTGAAAGCGGAGTGCATTTAATTCCAGGATGCATTTAAGCTTGTGAAGAGCTCAGTGAGTCTCTCTGGCTAATGGCAGTACCCCCCCCCCCCCCCCTACTACGGATGCCACCTGGTGTTCTGGCTGGTGCGTTGGGGTGTTGCCGGTGGAAATCGTCAATAAGGGCCGGGTCCAAAATAAATCTAGAGGGGATCCAGCTTTTTTCCTCTGGGCCGTAACCCTCCCAATCTACCAGGTATTGGAGGCCTCTGCATCGTCGTTGGGCTTTCAGAAGCTTGTGCATGGTGAAGACTTCGCTTCCGTCGATAAGTCGGGGAGGAGGAGCTGGGTGGGTGGGTGTATTCAGTGGGCATGAGACCAAAGGTTTGGAAACATGGAAGGAGGGATTTATCTGGTGCATGGTAGATGGCAGAAGAAGTCTGATGGTACAGGGGCTGATGATTTTGGTGATAGTGAATGGGCCAAAGAACCTGGGAGATAGCTTACGGGAGGGTGTCTTGAGAGGAATATAGTGAGATGACAACATAACTCTTTGGCCCACACGGTATGGCGGGGCCCTGGAGCGGCGCCGGTCGGCTTGATGCTTGAAGGCCGAAACAGCTCGGCAGATGCTAGACCTTGAATTCAGCCATGTCCTTCTGCAACGACAAATGAAGGCTTGGGCAGAAGGGACCTCCACCTCCACCTCCTGAGAGGGAAACAGAGGAGGCTGGTATCCGAGGCAACATTGGAAGGGAGAGACCCGTGGCAGATGTGGGCAAGGAGTTGTGGGCATACTCGATCCATGGTAGTATCCGGCTCCAGGAATGGGTATCCCTAGAGGTCCTGCACTATATGGCCATCTCTAGGTCCTGATTGGTCCTTCCCGCCTGGCCGTTTGTCTGAGTATCTTAACCCAAGGATAAGCTGGAGGTAGCTCCGATCAGCTTGCAGAAGGCAGACCAAAATTGGGCAGTGAATTGCGGACCCCGGTCCGATGTGGTGTCTGTTGGGAGTCCATGCACGATTAAGAGTTCGGTGGTTTCTTTGGCCGTAGGGAGGCCAGATAAGGGGACAAAGTGGGCAGACTTGGAGTGAGAAATGCCCTACCGGGGTGACAGGCCAGTCAGGGACGAAGAGCTTGCCTGGTGGCACCTCTGGGGGGCAGGGTCCCTGATGGAGCACATTCTTGACCCGTGACTCGACATCTAGTAGTGCCGCCCCTACGAGGCATTGGGGTGGTAAGATAGTGGTGTCAGGTACTGGATCATGGGCTGGTGAAAACTGAGAGCATCTGATTTAGGGTTCTTAGATCCCGGGCGATAGGACAGAGAGAAATTGAAACGCGAGCAAAACAGGGACCACCTTGCTTGCCGGGAGTTTAGGCGTTTGGCTGTCCGAAGATACTCCAGGTTCTTGTGATCCGTCCAAACCAGGTAAGGGGTTTTGGTACCCTCAAGCCAATGCCTCCACTCCTCCAAGGCAAGTTTGACTGCCATAGTTTTTCTTTAAGAAACAACAGGGGTGCAGTTTATTATCTTTGGGCAAACTTTGCGATAAGACTGCCCCAACTCCTGAATCTGAAGCGTCTACTTCGACCACAAACTGAAGGGAAGGGTCTGGCTGGAGAAGGATAGGAGCCGAGGTGAAACGCCTCTTTAAGTCTAGAAAGGCCCTGGCAGCTTGTTCTGACCAAACAAACATGGTTTTGGATGAGGTCAGGGAGATGAGTGGGGCGGCCACCAAGCTGTAGTTGTGAATGAACCGCCTGTAGAACGTGCCTTTTATGTTTGTTCAAGGAGTGCGAGAAGACGAGGATGTCATCTAAGTATACTAAGGTGAAGACGTTGATAAAATCTCTGAGCACATCATTGACCAGAGCTTGGAACACAGCTGGGGAGTTGGCTAACTGAAAAGACATGACCAGATACTCGTAATGGCCAGATGGAGTGTTGAAGTCTTCCATTCATCCCCTTCTCTGATTCTGACCAGGTGATAAGCGGAGGTCTAATTTCATAAAAACTTGGGCCCTCTGCAGGAGGTCGAAGGCAGTAGACATCAAGGGAAGAGGGTAGCGGTTCTTGACAGTGATGTCATTCAACCCTCTATAATCAATGCTGGGATGTAGGGTGCCGTCCTTCTTAGCCACGAAGAAGAAGCCCACCCCAGCGGGTAATGATGACAGCCTTATGATGCCGGTGGCTAGAGCCTCGGAAATGTACATATCCATGGTCTCCCTTTCGTGTTGGGAGAGTGAAAAGAGGCACCCTCGGGGTGGAGCTGTGCCAGGCAGAAGGTCGATTCCACAAAACGGGATTTAAGCCTGTGAAGACCTCAGTGAGTCTCGCTGGCTCGTGACAGTTACTAAAAGTGCAAGTGCATTAATATAAACCTGAATGAATATACAAGAAAGCTAAAATTAATAATAACCTTTAGACCAGATTTAAGAATTTAACAAAGGTTTAAAATCACCTTAGAAATTTTCCATCAATTAAACATAAACAAAAAATTTTAAAGCTTTTTGTCATTTAACGTTACATTAAGAAGCAAAAGCATATTGCCAAAGAAGGCATATTGTTAGGTTTTGTTTTTGTTCAATTGCTATTTTTTTCACTTATGAAGTTAAAAAAAAGAACCAATGAAAGAAGGACCATAACGAAAGAGGAGAAAAGTTTCCCACCCCAGGGCTCTGTGCTGTGCAGAATCCCTTTCTGTTTGTTTCCAGACGTCATTCAGTGATTTATCACATGCCTGGCTGTAAGCGGGGGGGATTTCTGAGACGTGTAATTGTGACATGCATGTCTGACCTTGGAGCTACTGAAAGGCCACAGCTTCATCAGTCCAAGACGGTAAGGAGTGGCAGCTAGCGAGCAAACAGTGAAACGGCGTATCAGGGGAGAGAGGAAAAAAAACGGAGAGACGAGATAGAGATATAGAGAGGCCACCTGTTCCTGTTTTCTGACCCTCATCAGCAACAGATTTTACAAATTAGGAGTTTCATCAGCACGCAACACTAATAACTGTGATTACGACACGTGCTCCCTGAGAGAGGACGAGACAGCAGAGTGAGAAAGTCAGACCTAAAGCACCTCATCTAGGTGTTCTTTCTGAGACATGGCAAAAATTAAGTCCTGGGCTGACATTTATGGGGGAAAAAACCCTTATACCTACAGACCACCTGTTAATGACGACTGAAGTCTCTAGAGCTCTTTTACAAGTGGGCGATTTCTTAAACAGCATCTGCTCAGCGTTTATTAGTTAAAGACTGTTTAGTTAAATATATATATATATTTGGGTTTTCAGATATGTCAGGTAGAACGAAAGTCATCATTACTTTTATACCATGTAAATTTTAACAACTACTGGAATATGGGAATAATGTCACAAACTGTAGAACTTGCTAAATTAGCATATTATTATTATTATTATTATTATTATTATTATTATTTTCTTTTGTCATTGAAACAACCGGAAACAACCAGAGAAACACGTGATCATGTGTATCTGTGGTATTTCCTTACCTATGTGTCTCATTTTTAAATGTTTTGACCCAGGCATGTTTGTATAGTTGGTTACAATGAAATAAAATCATCATATTGCCTAGGTTGTGCTAAAGAAAAAAGGATATGTCACTCTATACTGCACAATTATAAGCCTTCTATATGTTTATTTTAAAAAGAAATGGCAAAAGAATTATTAAAATCCTCTTTTTTTTTAAATCCTAGGTTTCAAGGGCTATGCTTTATTGTAAACATTCATTTAAAGAAAAGTTATTGTTTTAAATTATTTTTATTGTTTTCTATTTAATTATTATTTTTTAACACCACGGGTTGACTGTCAGATTATGACATTGGCGCATTGGAGCAGGGCTTATCTAGACTAGTGCAATTATGCAATTTATAATGCAAACTTTTTAAGCTATTCAGGTGAGCTTTCAAATATTGGATTATCTAAATGTTGCCTCAATATGCCTCTACAGTATTGTTCATTTTGTCAGCTATTTTCAAATTATTTTATTTTATTTAGTCTTAGTCTTAGTGCCGGGATAAATGTAACTTTAAGTATTTTAGTCAACTTTAGCAATAAGATTATTATTAATTATCCCTACAGTCAATCTGGTCTAGCTAAAACCCATGTTTTTCACAAAATAATTATTTAATTTTTTTTTTTTTTAACCATCACAACAACTGCTGCATGTCCAATATACAGTATATATATTTTTTTACTTACAAAACAATATGGACAATGCAGAGTTTTAAAACTTATATATTGTGCACAGTGTAGGGATAGCTCCTATGGATCATTTGCTAGCCTATTAGCTTAATGGGTTTGGCAATGGTAATATAACAAAACATAATTACCACAAAAAGGCAGTAAAACTACCTTGAGATTTTTATGGTATGCCTTGATGTGTATTGTTCCAAACAAATTGCGTGCTCACACTGTTTCCCCTCCGATATTACTACACATCTGCTTTTTTTTCTCCCGTTCAATATAAAGAAAATGGACCCAAATATCATCTCTTCTCTTTTGCCCAAGTAAGCTTGCAATGTCCCGTCACTCCGTGTGCAAACTACTCCTGATATGCCGCGCGCCGTGACCTGGGAAATACTGCTGCTCATGTAATATAGAATGAATACCGTGTTGCACTTGACTGTGACAAAAATCAAATGTTGACAAAAACAAAGACAGACGTTTTAGTTTTAATTTTTTTAAAACCACATTTTAGTCTTGTCTTTTTCCGTTAACAATATTGCATGCTGATTTCATCACTGTCACTGTTCATTGATATCCATGACGTCTCGTCATCGCCTCGGCTTAGTCATAGGAAAAAAAAGTTGTCAACGAATATTTTTCGTCGTTATTTTCGTTAACGAAATGAACACTACTCTACAGTAAAGCTTCCATCTTCTGTATTGTGTAAGCAGAGGTGGGGAAAGTACACAAATCCTGTAATTGAGTAAAAGTAGAGATTCCCTAAAGGAAATATTACTCAAGCACAGGTAGAAGTCCTCCATTTACTTGTGTACCTGAGAAAACGTACAAACATACTCATGATCAAATTTCCTTTTAAAGTGCCCCTATTATGCCATTTTAAAGGTTGCTAATATTGCTTAATGAGTCTCTTAAAACAGGTTTACATGT
>JAQMYG010000016.1:4061989-4072588 GCA_030014215.1 Clariallabes teugelsi
CCCTCTCTCTCTCTCTCTCTCTCTCTCTCTCTCTCTCACACACACACACACACACACACACACACACACACACACACTGCCTCCTCACACAGCCTCACTTGTCACTTTGACATGCTATTCAGCAGCTCCAAGCTCACACAGGAGAAAACTAAAAGAGTGAGAGAGACAGAGAGAGAGAGACAGATAGACAGACAGAGAGAGAGAGAGAGAGAGAGAGAGAGAGAGAGAGATACAGGCAGACATACTGAGTGACAAAGGCAGACAGAGGTAAAGACCAAGAGACAGAGAGATAGATAGACATAGAGAGAGAGAGACGGGTGGAGAAGGAGAAGGAGACAGACGAATGTAGAGATATACAGACAGACAAAAAGACAGATGGAAATCCAGACAGACAAAAAGACTGTCAGAGTCAGACAGAGATATAGATACAAAGAGAGACAAAAAGGAGAAAGAAAAAAAGAAAGAAAGAAAGAAAGATGAACAGACAGTGAGAAAGTCAGAAATAAAGAGAAAAGCAGAAAGAGATATTAATCCATACAAAAAGAGAGGTAAATATATGGAGATAAACAAAAAGAGGAATAAAGTATTGAATGAAGTAGAGACCATAAAGAGTGATAGTGATAAGAGATAAAGTTATAGATGAAGCAGAGAGAGACTCTAGCACAATGATGTTAATTCCTAAGGTCTGTACACAGATGCCACATGACTTATTAATATTTTGTGTCTCAAACAGTAAATAGAAACTTGAACAACAGAATATGTGCAGAAATACGGACATGACCAAGCATCAGTGAACAGTTAGCTTTCCTTCTTCCAGATCATTAGTGCAAATAACATACTGTTGCTTTTCCTCAGGAGGAAATAGCAGCTCAGAAAATCGGCAGACAAAAAAACAGAAAGACATGCTGCGCAGCTGTCGCTCTGTCAGTGTCACTTGTTTCCCTGGCAGGAATAAACTAAAGCGTCCTTCCATCTTGTTTGCGGCCTCCATTACTGCGAGCTCGGGTTACAAAAGGATTTGCAGCATGGACACTTTCCTCCACATCCAGCGGTCTCTTACACTGATCCCACACTTCCTTACCTTCACAGTCCCCCTCTGAATGTCTCTTGAGTCTCTTGTCAACTGTGCAGTGACTCGTGATCCTCTTGACAGCAGGACAAGCTGATGATCACTTCACAAAACAAAAATGCAGAAGTTTTGGATCATTAATTTATTTGAATGTTTCTGGCTTTATCGTAATAAAGCAAAGTCCCTTAGTTAAGTTAAGTTAAGTTATGCCTTTATTTGTCACATATACATTACAGCACAGGGAAATTCCTTCTTCACATATCCCAGCGCAACTGGGGCCAGAGTGCAGGGTCAGCTATGATACAACGCCCCTGGAGCAGATAGGGTTAAGGGCCTTGCTCAAGGGCCCAACAGTGGCAACCTGGTGGAGCCGGGGATCGAACCGCCGATCGTCCGATCAGTAACTCAGTGCCTTAGCCCTCTGAGCCACCATTGCCCTATAAGTGCCCTATAGGTGTTGTGATAAACCGGTGGCATGATCGTATCAATCACAGGCCGGTGTGGTTTATGAGGACAGAGAAGGAAAGACAACACCTGAGGCAAATCTGTGTTGCACTTTGCAATTTAGTTCTTGCTGCTATTTTAACGCATAATACATCTGCAAGAGATTCTGCAACACGTACAAAAGGGAAAAAAGGTTTTACACCATTCTAAGTGTCACGGTAGCACAGAACCTTGACCTTCCCACACATTCCCTAATCACCTCTATTTTATTATACATTTATAGAAGCAGGATTCATTCCAGTTTTCTCCTGTAGTCTCCCGGGTGCATTCATAGTTTATGATAACTGTACTAGTTTTACCATTTTATTGGTTTTGTTTTTAATATACTTGAAGAGATTATTTTGCGTAGAAGCTTTTAAACAGTAATGTTCAAGAGTGTCTGAGTAGATCACCAGCAGCAGTTAACAGTATAATAAAAACTGTAAAAGTGGCAGATTTGAACAGAGATGCTTTCAATTGAATACTTTTAAACGCCCATCATACTGTACATCAATAAATATTTATGAATCCTTATGGCAGTGTGAATAGGACGTTTATTGAAATAAAGTTGTTACAACACTTCCTTCGCAAAAAAATTACTGTAGCACATCAGAGCTACGTAACAGTAATAATGTGTGTAGAGTGTACTCTAGAGTGTACTTTGTATATCTCTGTCATTCCTCTGTAAGTGTCATAGTGTAATTAATAATACTCTATGAACATTTAATAAGAAGCTAGACAAACTTGTCTTTACAGTAAGTGTCACAGTGGAATGTTAATTAGACTACATACTGTACAATATAGCTTAGCATGAAAAGAATAATAAGCACTTTATGCCACCAGACATCTATGTCTCTTGCCTCAAAGCTGTCAAGTTGATATCAGTACTGACTTGATAAGAAATGAAGCTAGCCCTTATAAGTATTGTTGCAAGTTTATGTCATTTATATAAGATTATATACTGTAGTTGTAAAGTGTAGGTATGAATCATAAAGAGTTTATACCTAATCCTAACAAAAAGTCAACTTGCCTTAATAATAGCAGACTAGAATGGAAGTGATTTTCTATTGAAATTTTAGGTCATCAGCAGTCATATAAGCGTTTCACTTCATATCATACTGTGTATGAATGTGTAAATTTGTGTAAAGGTAATTAAAAAAATTATTCTGATTAAATGCTTATTAATCTTTATTATTAAATCACATTTGTGTAAACAGATAAGTTGGAATCTCTGATCAGAATGATTTCAATCGGATTGAAAAAATATCGAATGTCTGTGTAAATGTACCTTTTGTTCTCTCTCTCTCTCTCTCTCTCTCTCTCTCTCTCTCTCTCTCCCTGTCTTATGATGATCTTCACTTTGTCACGTTTTTTAGAGCTTTAGTGTGAATAATTTTTCAGCTACATGTGATTCAAAAATTGCCAAGCACATGGTGAACACTACATAATTCATCACTTGATAAATACTTTGATAATGACTGTGTAAATAACTTGCATTAAAGATCTGTGCATCTCAACCATTTGGTCTCAGACCCAGATGCTTCAGATGTGTTCTCACCTGCCTAATGAACCAGAAACACCAGGTTCAAACAGACTAAACGCTTCATATACAAAAGCACCTTAAGAATGTATATTCAAAGCTTAATGGTTCTTAAAAAAGAAAAAAAAAAGCAGAGAGTGATCACATTTTGCTCATTTTGCTTTCCTTGGTTTCCTGGACAAATCAGCTTCATATAGATGGACTATCATGGACAGCTTTAAGAGTATTAGCTTAGAGGTTTGGCTGAAGCGCATGTTTTAGGAGTGCAGGAAAGAACGAGCTGAGGCAGTCGAAGGGCAATCGCTGCCTTCCACCCCCAAACAGCTGATAAGAGACCTCCAAAGAGATTAATGTCACAGCATGTGGACCTCCCTGTTCCTCAGGCCGTCACATTGATCTGATTTCATTCCGTTTATGACACAAACATATAAACATCCTGGTGCTGACAGTACCACACACACATACACACACACACACACACACACACACACACACACACACACACATACAAACACACCTCACAGCAACAAGCGAAAGGGAAGAAATCAAAGTAAAGCTCTGGAAGACGGATTAAAATTGGATTCAAATGGCAACTTGAGTGTGAAATCCAGGACGCCCTGTCATGTAAGAGTAGGCTTATCGAAGTGTGTGTGTGTATGGATTCGAGGTAGACGAGATTGAGTCAACAGCCAAGAAGACCAAGTGTTCAGCTTGCTTGGGCCTAGATTCCAGTTTCTCATGCAATTCAAATTCATTTCCACATAACTATCACTTGCGATAAGCAAACAGCCCATTCCATTCCAAGTTCAAAGGGCTAGATTAAAGCTTTATACACTATGCATAAACCTTTGAAGGGTGTTCAAATTAAAGTGGGACTTTTAATTTTTCAGTTATGAGAGTAAAAACTCCCGTTTTTTCTATATATAATCCCTGCTACACTATTGCACTCATCCCAGTGTTCCTCTAGTGCTTGGACACCATCAAGGTAGAAATTCTTCTCAGTATGCCGAAGCCATAATTAGACTGCCTGCTTCACATCTAAATGCTGGTCTCCCAGGGACTCTTTTAGCCCAAACATTTGGAAGTGGCAATAACTCACAGCCGAGTTCCTGTAATGTGGAAGTGGTTGGTGAATGATTTTGTGTAGTTTCCACAGGCAGATGTGTCATTCTGCAAGATAGCAACAAGTTATAGATTGATTTTCCAAGGTCAGGCATTACACTTGCTAAATGTTCACGGGAATGACTGCAGTGGGCAACTGCATTCGTTAATGTTTGGACGCGGTGGCCTGGGGCCTACTGTAAAACAGCAAAAAGGTCATCTCCAAGTCATTGGCACAGGTTTTACACCAGATGCCCTTCCTGCCATAACCCATAAATATCCAGGCTTGAGACTGGCACTGAGGAAACCATTGAATAGGTATTATACACAGTACATGGGCAGAGGTTTAAGGGTCCTTTCCAACTCTGTGGTGACGAGGCTCAAACCCCTGACTCTTCTTCAATCAGCAACCCAGAGCTTCAAATTCCTGAGCCACCATTGCCCCATGTTTACGTCATCTGTAAACTTATATACTGTAGGTGTCGTAGATCTATCTGAAAATATATTACTTTATGTTAACCCCTGAGACGTGTCATAACAACCTTGTGTCAAGAGAAATCTGTCACTTGCCTCTGGGACTTGTCAACTTGATGTCAAAACTAACCATTCTAATATTGATATAAGCTTGTATAAATGATAATGCAGGTTAAGGGCCCTTATAGTATATAGGCTTACATAGCCATATGAAGCACCGCCCTAGTCCAGAGTGTTACCAATATTTTGTAAATGTGAAAAAAATTCTGAGCAACACTAGATGGTAAGACACAGACCGATCTAAAAACCCTGTGTCTCTGAGTCGATTGTTGTGGATCTTCACTTTCCTCCTGGCCATCCTGAATTATTAATGTGCCTTCATGAACTCACAATGAGGAGGATCTTTTCTGTCCAGTTGGAGAGGGAGAGAGAGTGCCGGCGCCTCGACACTGCCCTGGGCACCCAGCTACACTCGCTGCCAGCTGCCACTCCTGACAGCCTGCGGTGGACAACTTCATTATTTTCCCATCTGCCTCCTGTTTTTGCTGTGACAAGTTCATTTTCGACTCCTCTCCTTTCTCACCAATCGATAGAGCTGATAAGACAGGCGCATGGAGCAGTGACAAATGGGTTCTAAGAGTGAGATGATATGGATGTCATCATGCCTTGTCATGGCATTTTGTCATGTTGTCAGACTTTCTTTTGCCCTTTTGTACCTCTCGGATCATGTGTAACACTTGTTGATTTAATGTGCATCCAAAACTGATTCTCTATGAACACCTTGGGTAATAATGCTTATGGTTGTTTGTTGGTTGGTTATTGATTTGTTGGTTGTTTGGTCATTTGTTTGTTTATGTGATTGATTGATTGATTGATTGATTGATTGACTGATTGACTGATTGACTGATTGTGTGTGTTTTAATGACGTATATTAAAAAAGTCATTAAAACACACACAAATAACTAACCAACCAACAAAACAATGAACCAATCAATCAAACAATCAATCAATCAGTCAATCTTCACTTGATTTAGTTAAAAATAAATGAAAAGCAAATTACGTATGGTGGTGCAGTCTCACAACTCAAGGGTGCTTGGCTGGATTTTGCCTTCCAGTTACTCTTGAGTTCTCCTCATGTCCACTTGGGTTTCCTCTGGGTTTTCCAATTACCTCCTACTTCCCAGGAACATGCTGCTAGGTGAATAGGCTCGGATAAATTGCCTCCAAGTGTGTGTGAATGTGTGTGAGCATGGTGCAATGTGATTCCATACCCAGTGGATCCACCACAACAAAGAACAAGGATGACCAAGGTCCAATTACATGAACTTTAAAATCTATTGGACTTTTTTTTTTTATCTCTCTTTGAGAGAATCCTTAAGGAATCCTTATGTACAAGATTCTCCAGTCAGAGGGAAAAAGGTGGTCTTCTCGGCTTTAGGATTCTGCAGTACAAAGAACATTTAGGCATTCCTTCAGAGAGCAAAATATAGAACATGCTCTTAGAAATAATAACACTGAAGTTGTATGACTTGTATGTTCTACAGAAGAAAGTACATGTTATACCTTCGATTAGTTTGGAGAGTAGTAGTAAGGCCCACATTTTTAAATGATTTGAGAATCACAAATGCAAATTTAAATGCACAAAAGCTGTCTATACACCAGCGACAAAGCAAACTACAGTCTGGTACCTTAATTTGTGAGACTGCAAATATACTAGATCCAGATTTATATCCACATCTGTTAAGTCTTGATAACTGCTGCATCCAATCATTTCTTTCTTCCTCTGTGGGTAATTACTAAGCAAGCACTGGTGGAACAAGCCACACACTTATCTCCTTGAAACAGCCTCGACTTAGTGAGCTGTCAAAGGTTGTCACTTTCTCTCCCATACTTAGGTCTGGACCTGCAGATGCTGGAGTAAATATTTGTGATGTGTAACTTACATGGGGTAGTAAAGAAGAGAAATGTTAGGCAAATGTCACTCATGTGGTGTGTGGTGGGTCGGGAAGCAACTGCTGTCCCGCTGGTCTGTTTGCTCAGGAATCTTCGACAAGGGTTTGTAAACTATGACTTGAGTGGCTTGTTATTTGTAGATTAGCCAAGCAGAATAGATGATTTGAGTGGTGCATATTTTCAGATTTTTGGTTCAATAAGCTCCATTCTGCATATCAGTTTTATTATTATATCTTGTCCGGTTCCTGAGATATGGCCAATGTAATTTTGTTTACCAGGAGGGCCTCAGAAAAAACGTCTTGACACCAGGTTTCCCTACTACCCCTAACAATTAGTGATGGGTCGTTCATGAGCGATTTGTTCTTTTTGAACAAGTCTTTTCTTGAACAAGATTCGTTCATTTTCTACTGGGCGCCCATGCGCAAAGCATCGCAATACTTCCGTAGGTTATGTACAGGAAACAGAAATGAATAGTTACCTTTGAGTCTTGGTCAGAATCATTCGTTCTTTTGTCACGTGACTCCCATAGACGCTATGCAGTGCATTAGATTCAAAAGAACGAACGACTCGGACTAGAAGACTCATATGAGAAGAAACTGTCACACACACCCACTCTACGACCGGCACTAGGACCCGGAAGTAGTACGGTCGCAAAACAGGAAACATAAAAGGAGACAATATGGCGCTTCACATCGCCCAGTCATTGAGTTCACCCATGTCGTTTCTGACGGTTCGCCAGCCTTTTCGTGAGTACTCACTTTCTTGGGTTCACTTTCTGATTCGAGTGTGTGTTTATTGGACGCGGGTTAAATTTGTGTTTTTCCCTTGCTCCCCTTCTGTGAGAGTCCTTAGACTAAATCGCATGGTTATCCTGCCCACTAGCTTGCTTCCGCCTTTGGGTTTACCATCCACGCTACAAAGGGCTAACCGCTAAGTGCTAAGTCTTCTGATCATCCCGGGTTAGTTCGTGATAGAACCGTTCAATTCTATTTGAGAATCTATGAGAGTCACATGACAAAAGAATTAACGATTTGGAGCAGAAGATATAAGAGGTAAGCTGCTCATTCTGTTTATCATAATATGTCCTTAGCTGCATTGTAATATTTTCATTACTGGAACTATAGCCAAAAGTTGCGTAGACATGTTGGGGTTCTGTTTATTGAAAATGTAAAATTTTATTTTATTTCTGATCTGAAAATATTTATCAGGTAATTTCATACGTTTAACCTACTGCCCTCTATTGGTCATGGCACAAAACTAACCTGTGCGACATTATACCTGACTTGATATGACATGTCACAAACATGTTTATACTGAAATCTGGGATTAATTTGTTAGTTGGTGCTACATTTTTGCTGTACCATGCTAATATCACAACAGGACATCAACAATGTCAAACACAAGGGTTAACGGTGAGTTTACCCATGTTGGTACCACCAAGCTACCACCAATTTTAGCTTGGTGGTGGTCATGACTTCAGGATTTGTCTGAAGTCATGACCACCACCAAACTAAAATTGGTTAGTCAAGGAAAATATTTCCCTATTAGAGTTTTTACTGTAGCTTGGTGGTACTGTCTTCAAAGGTAGAGATCGTCTGAGCTAATGTTAGCTTGACCCCTCTTACTACATAATAGCTAGAACTAGAAAATAACTCTTTAAATTCCAATAATGTTAACATATAGAAGAAAGAAAGCAAGACTTGGTGGGAGCACCTATGTAGGACCAGATTGCAGTTTTTTTCCAACCAAGCAATTCATCATCAATGTCTGTATGTGTGGCTCCAGACTTGTAAGCCTTGAGTTTGCAGAGTTTAAGCTAAAATCCAAAATGTCTGTGCATATCGTTTGCTAGTGTGTCGTCATGGAAACTCCACCCAAAGATGCTCGATCATTATGTCCCATCTCCGTACAGTACTTGCTTTTAAACAGATTCAAAGGATTTTTCACTTCCCAGCTCCTTAATCTAAAGTTGGATCTCAAGGCCGGACTTTTTCGACTTCTTTTATATTTGTTTTACTGTATAAGCATGTTCAGTCAACAGAGACTGCTCAATCATTCACAATAAAATGTTGTGGTAATTGTTAGCTATTATCACAAAGGTAACAAGGAAGGATGCACCTTTATCTTTTCTCCAGGGCAAACCTGATGAAATAAACTCTGAAAGATTGCACTTGGAATGTAAAGTTTGCAAGTAATTGTGTTTAAGTATACACTGATCAGCCATAACATTTGGACCACCCACATTATTTTAATGCATTTTGTGTTCTGACACTTCACTATGGGTACCAACGTTAACCTTTTCCTTAATTTGAGCTACAGTAGATGTTCTATTGGATTGGACAACACAGGCCAGCCATCAATCCCCATTTGTATCAGTGAGCCTTGACCACCTATGACCCTGTTGCCAGTTAACTGGTTTTCCTTCCTTGGACCACTTTTGGTATGTCCTCTGTATACCACTCTATACTGGGAACATCTCGTAAGACTTGTTGTGTTGGCCCGTTGTCAACTCGGCCCTTGTCACAGTAGCTACAGTTTCAACATTTCATTACAATGGTGGCTGGAAGTGGGTAGGATATATTAGGCAGCAAGTGAACATTTTGTCCCCGAAGATGGTATGATGGAAGCAAAAAAAAAAAAAGGCAAGCATAAGGATTTGAGTGACTTTGACAAGGGCCAAATCGTGATGTCTAGATGTCTGGGTCAGAGAAACTCCAACACACCAAGTCTTGTGGGATGTTGCCGGGTTGCAGTGGTCAGGACCTACCGAAAGAAGTCCAAGGAAGGAGTCCACCGCAGAACTGGCGACAGGGTCATGGACGGTCAAAGCTCACTAATGCACAAGGGTGGAGAAGGGTGGCCTGTGTATTTCAATCCAATAGAAGAGCTCAAATCACAGGTTTATAGAACTGCTTACCTTCTGAAACATTTTTTTGTTTCTCACAGGGATGTGTACAGCTCATTCTCCCTATAAACAGATTAAAATTGTATGAAATGGTCTATATGGGTGGATTTTCTATAAGAAAACTTTGTAAAAACTATTTGTGGTAGGAGTTTTTTTGGTATAACTTAATTAAAGAGAAAGACAGTACAGAGAATGGTGAAAGATTTACTTTTTACTGCTACATACTTAACTTATAAAAGGAATTAATTAGTTCCTCCCACCTTTCACACCATTAAAAATAGCTATAATGGATAAAAATTGTATGTTTTATTTATAAATTCATAACTACTTTTTTCACTCCTTCATCATTTAATGTATATGTAAATGAGCTACAACCTGAGCTGAACAACAAGGTTTGGGGGGGGGGGGGGGGGGTGTACAGTATGAGGTTATATTAGGAGAAGAAGCTACTTCTGACCAATACAAAAATGGAACAAAAAGGGACAAAAAGCATACAGACACACAATGAATTTTGCATAATAGGTCCCCATTAAGCATTTTATATAATTATAAAAATGTTTGCATAAATCCAGTGATTTCAGCAAAACATTGAATATCACCGCTATGAAAACTGTCAAAACATTATATTATAAACACTTAGCTGTAATTATGCCTGTTGATAAACACTGGAAAGTACGATAATAATAGCTGTGTGTATCACTCCAGCTGGCACCTTTCATCAATTCCTCATGGAATACATACATTTTTAGATATCGTATAGTTGTCTGAAATGACAGTTTTCATATTGTTTTTCCTGTCCCACGCTTTGGGACCAAATGCACTAAGAATCTTCTTCAAGTCATTATTATGAGTGAAATTTGACAAAAGCATTACAGTAATCAGAGACGACTTGCATTGATGCTCTAAAACTAGCTGTGATGTGGTGGTGTTAACATATCAATCCTCTCTGAGATGCTGAAAAACTCCATCCGATGATTTGTTTAACATTTACAAACCTGATTCAAATTCAAATTCAAATTCAAATTTTATTTGTCACATACACAGTCATACACAGTACGAAATGCAGTGAAATGC
>JAQMYG010000016.1:4135553-4147397 GCA_030014215.1 Clariallabes teugelsi
AGTTGTCCAGTCAACTGAAAGCACCTCCTGACCACCCATAGCCTGTCTCAACTCCTCCCTAAAGACTACACAACATTTTTCCTTTCTCAGCTTCCACCACTTTGTCCTCTGCTCTGCCTTTGTCCTCTTCACCTTCCTCACCACCAGAGTTATTTTACACACCCCAGGGTTATTTTACACACCAATAATTAACTACTGTAGCTACTGTAGCTATAAGGCTAAACATTAGTGATGAAAAATGGGCACCTCCACAAGTCTCAGAACTTTGTAGTCCACTCAGTGGCTAAGTCTGCATTGGACTTGTACCATTTTACAAGTAAAACTTTAACGAGTTAATTAGAAGATTCTGATTGTCTCACAGAGGGGTGGATCCACCCTAAAGCGATCAGCAGAATGAATCAGGATTGCTGTAGCACCTGAAGCAGCTGGTTGCCGCCATGCAGCTGTGGACGCTCCATGGGGATCATCCCTGTCACTCCTGATTGAATGAGTACTTTACACCCACTCATTATCATTAACCAAGCAGACAGGCAGCTGACAAAAAAACCCTCCACATTACACATAGGATTCAGCAGTGCAGTTTCTTGAAATGAGTTCACCGCACCATCATAGCAATGGAGAGGAAGAGCCAGCACTAATGATATCCCCACACCAGAATAAAAGTATTTAGAAAGTGTACAGTTATCTACAAGGTCAAAAGTTTAGAATATAAATGCCAACTGTCTACAGTGTGAAAAACTATACAGAAACGGGCTGATTTCTGGCTGTGGGGAAAAGAATGGGCTTAAATTCTTTCAACATGTACTTGCAAGAAATATAGCACTTACCTTAAAAGCCTTTAGCCAGCATGTGTTAATTAGTAGTGATGGACAGTAATAAGGTAAAAGTAATTCCCTACTATATTGTTGTTTTGTTTTGTATTTTATTTTCCATTTTCAGGGCATTTTAATTTTACTCCACTACAATTTAAAAGATGAGGATATAAACCATGAAGGTGGTGGATAGTCCTGAGAAACATTATTTACTTTATATTTCACCTATTCTGCTTTAGAATATCAGCTTTGATAACTTCCAGGTTCTGGGGTTGAAACCCGAATAGTGCAAAATAAAAAGCTAGTGTGCTATGTAGGGTGCTATGTAGTGTGCTATCTAGGAAGTACATTCCCTTGTTCCACACTCCAAGTAGTGCCCTTAATCAGGGGTTAGAGAAGGATTTGGGCTTCAGTCTTGTTAGAAGCTAATTAGGATTGTAGCCGACATTAACCATGAACAAACAAAGCTGTTACTAAGTATGAAATGAAATGTTGTTTAAGATGACATACATGTATATGTAATGCTATAAGACGTGTTCTTGCTGAAAGTGCTTCTGTTTTGAACGCGAGTTTTGGAAGGCAGCTGCTCTTCCCTCTTTCCCGTACTGCGGACCATACAGACTTACTTTCACCCATGTTAGCGACTAATTAATGTTTATAGAACATCTGTGACACAGAGTGATGCATAAGGTTAAATGTCCCAGTTCTGTTATGGTCTGTTATCACCACTAATGGAATATTGTGCTCATCAACTGTTATATTGTACTTTCTGCTCCACTACATTATGTAACAATCATTCCTTCTTAAATATGAGTGGTAAAAAGATGGTAATCAGAGTAGAGTGTGCACTTTATTTTGGCTAATTTAACCTATTGATTGCCTCTTCAGTATTAGCTGTATCTATCTAGTAAACTAAGTAACTACTTAGTAAGTACTTGAATTACTTTTTGGATGTAATGAGTAATCTAACGCGTTAGGTCCGCCATTTAAGTACTCAGAAATGTAAAAAAAAAAAAAAAATGTAATCCGCTATTCAGACAATTTATGTAACCCATGAGCCAGACAGCAGTCATTCCATTAGTGTGTGTGTGAACGTCGTCCTACAAGCCCTGTCCCCGATAACCCGCCCCCCTCTATTATTCCTGCTGTTTGACTCGCGGTGAGAAGTGGTGTTCGGCACAAACTTCGGTGAGTGATGATGGTAGAATACAGTAATTATAAAGGTCTTGACTAAAACAACATGCATGAGGAATCACAAAGAAGTTTTCATTTTCTGCAATGGAAAAGTAACGCTGTAATATAACTGATTACTTTTTAATGACAGTAATTTTGTAATGTAATTAGTTACTTTAAAAAGTAACGTCCCCCAAACATTGGCATTAACCAACTGAGATTACTATTTCCACAATTCCAGCTTTTACCAAGTACATTTCTATCTATTATTTATTATCTAAACATTAATATTTATCTATTATATGCATTAAACAAAGGGAGATAAATAGCTGTAATATTTGGTTAAAAAATTCTAGAGAAAACATATGCAGAGATGCTTGGTTTGAAATAGATCTTAAAACGAAACTTATTTCCTGTTCTCAAATCCTGTTACTTCACAGCTATTCAGATCTCCCTAATGGAAATTATTCACCTGCATGTTGACTGATCATGATAATGTAACCTGACATCAGTGTCATATTAATGTAATGACCTTATATTAACAGTTCTAGGCCCCGAGTGACATCTGAGATCTTGTTGTGTAGAGTCTAATTACAAGAATTATAATCTAAAATTTGAGCCATGATAAATTACACACTTTTCCTTTTGATAATTAAGTACAAGGCGGGTCCTTTTGTGCTTTTATTTCAGTGGAAATGGAAATGAAGGACCTTGGGTATCTCTACACTCACACAAGCATAGGATTTGTGTATTCCATTCACCACCATTTATTAGGCTCAGGTAATTGAGGTAATTTGAGTTAATTTCCTTTTGCTACCTAGCAGAATTTATCATTTACTAGCTAATCTAAAGTAATTTAGTTTTTGGTATTTTGAAGTAGGTTGCAATTTTTAGCATTCATTAACATTTATCATTCAGCTTATCTGAGGCAATTACCAGGTCCAAGTCAAACTGGGACATGTGATAAAATGTCTGGTAAATGAAGGTGTAAAAGTGATTGACATTTACAGAAGACTTCAAGCACAGTATGGTGATGAAACTCTTAGCTGCAGTAAGACATGTGAATGGTGTGAACATTTTTTAAAGAAGTTCATTCTTCCATGAATCATGATCCCAGTCGAGGTAGCTTGGAGCCCACTGCAGTCATTCCTGAGAACATTCAGTGAGTGGAACGCCTGATCGTCTATGAAAAATCGAGTTCCTGGGACACCAGTGTTTTAGACATGATTGTGTTCTGTTATTCTGCATAATCAAAGTCCCAGATTGACTTGAGCACAGCTTGTAATATTACATTTTTTAAAGCAGGTGATGCCTAATCAGACGTAATTTATCCTACTATTCATAGGCATAACTTAGGTTGTTAATATATGCTACAGTCTGAAGACATTTATTATTCTATAGCTATTCTAAGGTATTGTCTGTCAGTATGAACATCTTAGCTTGAGGTGAGTTATACAGTAATAATATTATAATCTTCTTTTAGCTCATTACTTTTCAGTGGCACTGACGCTAATCGTAACAGATATCTATATGCAAGTGGGCTAAAACAAGATGAGAATTTTTTATTTTATTTTTTTTAATGAAGACTTTAATCGTTTTATGTGAAAAAAAACAACCCTATGTGTTATTTAAACTTTCTTATACAGCTTTGTGAGGATTGAAAGCTTTTTATAGACGTGGGGTCATAAAAAGAAAGTGCTGGTGTTTTCAAAGGCATGTTAATGGATTGGGCTCTGGAGGGTTTTGGACTGTAGCTTACTCAGTGTCATAATAAAAAGAATCTCCAGATCCCCGCTTGGTTTGAGCCTGAGTCAGGGGTCAATTGTTTGAAGTGAAAATTGTGGAGCTAATCCTCATTGTACTGCAGAGAGCAGGGAAAACGGCCTGCTCTTTAACAATTAGTGAAGACTTTTCAAGGTGCCCGTCCACATCACAACATCTAGTGCTCTTATGTGTAAATGGAGGCAAGGACGGTGCGGTCGATAGAAAGGTTCTTTTTTTTCCCCCGTTTGATGAAGTCTGGAGCACTAAACGTGTTTGGAACACAACCTGATATTTTTTGCCATCAAATGTTTGCTATAAGTACTTTAAGAAGTTTAACTTTGAAAACATTCCAGCTCTGTGTGTGTTGTTCCAGCAAGCTTGAAAGAAAAGGCATCATGAAAAGATTTAACTTGTAGGCTTCTGAAATTCATAATGATCTTTAATAAGCTACTAAAGCTTTCCCAAATATTGAAGCGGGTCGAAAGTCTTCCGGCTGCTTTTTAACAAAGCATTGTTTTAATATTTTTAATATTAAGCTCAAATCTTTTGAAGGCAAAAACTCATTAACGTTTCATTGTGGGATTTTCTCTGGCAGCATTTTGACAAGCCTGTTCCGAAACTCTGACATTGGTTTCAAATTGGCCTGAACAATATGATGAAAACAAAACTCTTATTCATCTTAAGAAAATCTCGTTGATTACAAAAATGTTCAAGAGTAAAATTTTCAAGCATTTCAAGAATATGACTTTTTATATTGTGTGGCATGATCAAAATATAATTTTGTCTGAATTATACACTAAGAAAAAGGAATCTGGTCTATATTTCATCTATTTTACTAAAAATAAAATATGCAATGTACTAAATTCTACTGAATTAGTTCAACCTAAATAGCCCTATTTTTGACAATTATTTAAGGATTTTTGTTCATCCTACATATTGCTATTAATTACAATATATTGATTAATTACAAATATACATATATTTTTTTTGTTAAAGTTTCTTCATGGTAAATTCTACACTGCCTGGATTTAACTAAGCAAATAGTTAAGAGCCACACCTTGGACAATTACTGCAGTGATTAATATGGTTCAACTGAGAAAAAATATCCTGTGGTCATGGCAAAGATGTTACTCGATTTCTAAAGGGTCAAATTATTGAAGTGCATCAAGCAAAGAAAACAACTAAGGAGAGTTGCTAAAACTACAAAAATTTGGTTAAGATCTGCAAAACACATCATTCAATGGTGAACCTTCATCTTTGAGGAAGAAATGTGGAAAGAAAAATAATTATGAATGAGCAGGATGGGAGATCACTTAAACGCTTAATGAAATCAAATCATGAAGAAAAAGAAGTTGAACTCACAGCTATGTTTAATAATTAAATTTAATAATTAAAAGAGCATTTCCACACAAAAAATGCAAAGATAACTCAAGAGATTGGGACCAAACAGCTGTGTAGACTTAAGGAAACCACCTGTTAGTGAGACCAATCACACAAAGGAGCATAAAGAATGGACTGGGGAGCATTGGAAAACCTATTTCAGAGTGATGAGTGATTCAGGGTAAGAAGAGAGTCGGAAGTACTGTAGTGATTAACCCATCATGCCTACTGCCTAAGTGATTAGGTCAGCTGACTACCTGTAAATATTACATTACCAGGTTTTTTTTTTCCCCCCCTATGGCAAAGGTATGTTCTAAGATAACAATGCCAAGATTCATTGGGCTTGAACTGTGAAAAAGTGGTTCAGGGAGCATGAGACATCATTTTCACACATGAATTGGTAAGATCACAACCGTGTTCAGACCTTAACCCCATTGAGATTATTTGTGATGTTCTGAAGAAGATTCTCACATCATAAATATAAGATCTTGGAAATTAATGTGATCAAAACGATGCCACAAACATGATGAAGGCAAAAGGCAGTTAAATAAAATATATGTTTTTTTTTCTTTTTAGCCGGGCAGTGCACAATTGCTCTGCAATTAAAGAATAAATTACTATGATCTGTTTATGTCATTAATCAGTATGATTTGGACTCATGCAGAAAATGGACTTGCATAATTATAAACATTATTCAAACTGAGTTAGAAATATTTTTCTATCCATTGGCGTGTTAGGTTTATATTTCACAGTTATATAAGCTTTAACCCTATAAACCATCCCCTATGTGTTTTTAGAAATGTCTACAAAGGTTGTAGGAGCATTCACACTTGTTTTAAATCTTTACACATTAAATTTTCAATAGTGTGAAAACTTTCTTGTTGGCCATTCTTGGTTTCAATGTTATGGTAAACACGTCACTCTTGGTATTTCATGACTGCTGTTCTGACTAGCCAAGGAATTCTTTTGTCATGTGCTATTCTGTTTGCAAGAGGTAAAAATGGTACTGTGTAAATGTAGACTTATTTGTTGTTGCAGGCTGGAAAATGTCGAAAACGTTTCCAAATAATGCTGCTTTCTAAGATTCTATCATGTGTCTTTTTCTGGCTTAGACATAGCAACTAGTCTGGCTAGTAAAGCCCCATCACATGCCAACAAAGACCATAAAGTGTCCTAAAACTATCAAAGAGGGCAGCAGGTCCTAAATGCTCAAAATAGAAAATATGCATTTATCAACTTTATACTACTTCCTATCCACATTCTTGTCAGATTCTCAATGTATCTAACATGTTGTCACTAATTTTCTATCGCGCACATGATCACGCCCTCACCAGGTCCGATGAGATTTAAGTTTTTACTATGTCTGATCAGATTACACCACGCACTTTCTAGGTATTTGTCACATGCTCACTGTGTTGTCATTTCATCCGACAGGTCAGTATAAATACCGCGGCCTGTGCAATACTTTTCATCACAAAGTAATGGTGTGAGGCATTGAATACAGCATTTATACTAAATTCTCTAAATGTGACATAGACGCTCTGATAACCTGCTGCATGCATGCCACAAATGTAGTAAACTCTAGAAGAACATAAAACGAACTTAATACCATCTTCTACAATATGGCATGGACATGCCATGGTCATAGCACATGCCTGAATAAGTTGCAGTGAGAACTCCATTGATAGAGCAACAACAATGTCAATTTAATCAGAACACCATCCATTGTTTCCAGTCTGTGCCATGCTTGCAATACTGTATGTCAATAAAGAGGTACCTAAAAGGTGTTTGTTACGCCATTACACCGTCTTTGAATCTTGAATCTTTAATCTTGAAGATGACCCCAACATCCTGTAGGTTTCCTGTCAGGATTTCACACACAGGTCTACATATGGACAGCTATAAATATACACATTATACACATTACAGCATTAAAACTAAGAGCAAAGACAAAGACAACATGAATTAAAGACTGGAGTAATAAAAAACAATGAAGTAGCACAGGGGAAGTGAACAAAACCAAAACAATAACAGACATTCACTGAAAACCCTGAGAGGGGTGATTCATGACAGCCCCGACCACCTCTCCCACACATTAGCTCTTCTGTCTGCTATCGCTTTGTCTTTGTTCAGTTCTCCTTATCAAAGAGATATTCAAAAAAAAACATCCTGTGCTTTAGATGAGGTTAGTAGCAAGTGTACACACACAGGTCACTGAAATGGCACCAAAAAGCAGTCATTATCTCAACAGGAAGTCCTCTTACACTGACAAGACCTTGAGTGGTAGTTACTCTCTCCCTTCATATTTCTCCCACTCTGTCTGTCAGTCTGTCTTTTTGAGCTAGGAGAAGGTTGATTGGAGCCAGTCTACGTCCATTTGGAAGCACAGGATAGTCAAATCCAGTCACAGAAGTTGTATAATATGGTACTTCACTACATGTCTATGGTGACCACTAGTATATTTACTTAACTGAATTTTTACCTTCAGGAAAAGCGGGATACACGGTAAACTCTGCCGCTGGCGGCTTGCCTAGCGGCTGTGCCTTTGATCAAAGGGTGGGCTGCCGGTCAAGTGGGAAAAACCCTGCTCTGAGCGGCAAGCTGTACATGCAACCCGACGCTCTCAAATCCCAGTGATCCAGAGGGCAAAGCGAGGGCACGCCAATCAAGCACTATTTCAACAGGCTCCTATTTCTAGTATGGAGTTATGAAGAGCTCAAGAAGTGAAATTATCTCAGTATCAAATGGGCACAGCTAATCCAAGATGGGGTAAAAAACCACACATTCAAATATATAATGCAAAATATATCATATGTAAATGCAAATAAAATATAAAATAAATGTGTTTTTTTGTTTTTGCTTTGGGGGGCTGGAGTAGGGTAACTTGACTTGACTAGGTTGATAAGATTGTTTTAGCATGGTACTGAACAAACGCTTATGTGAATGTTAGGTACTGTTCTGAAATCATCCTTAGGGGTTTCAAAACAAAGCAAAGATCCCTCAACTTGGAGTACATAACTCAGCAAGTGACAGCAAATCAGCATGGTTGCTCATAGTTTCTACAGTAAACAAAGCAGCTCTTCTTGCTGTTGCTCCAGCATCTGTGATCATCATGGCTTATTAAATCTAAAACACAATCTATAGAGTTAACCATTTTGAGAAAGGAAATGAAAAACATGGTGGCTGGATTTTTATCTCATTTGAACTATTCACTTTAAAGATACAGAGGTCAAAAATTATGTCTTTTTGAGCGCCGGGTTTCCAGTTCTGATATAAACTGAACATGACATGTTCGTATTCATCAAACACCTTAACTGCTGAATTATTGAGAGTTATTGATGTTATAGAGATCATATCAAGGAAATAAATCAGCCTTAGTCTCGCTTCTCACACAACTGTGCACTTTTCTTACAAACATTGGTGATGCTGTTGCGCTTGGTTTCACCAGAGTCCAAAACAATCCACTTTACGGCATTTATTAACAACAAGAAAATATGATATGGGTGTCAAGAATCAGAACAACACAGCTTTAACACCTCTAACTAATTTCTCGACCCATTCGTGCAGATTAATTACTTTCTCATCCGTTTTTGTTTTATCAGCTTATTGCATTTAAGAACAAAGACATACCTGCATCAATCTTAATTAGTTTACTGATGCTAAAAGTAACACAAATCTTTGGGTCAATGTTAGCCTTGCTGGCAGCACAGGGGCGAAGAGGTAAAGTCTCCTTCAAACTGAGATGGTGGAATCGATAAATATCACTTGGGCTGATTGGGCCTAATTAGAATTGTACAGAAGAGAAGGGGAAAAAATGCAGTGCTGGGGAAAAGCTGTTTAGATTCGAGTTGGCGAGGCTGTCAGAGACAATTAGGCTGCAGTGTTGTTGGGGGGGTGGGAGGCTGGAGAATAAATTAAGAGTTTGTGTCTTTGTGTGTGTGTAATCGCACAGACAGCAAAGCACATCACTATCTGAAGGTCAACAAAATTAAAAAGTAAAGAAGCATGACTTGTGAATGTGGTGTTACTTCATTTGCAGGCCATATTAATTCAAAGTATAAACAAATACTATTGAATAAGTTTTTATTTATTTTATACTGTAGTTTTAGAGCTTTCTCTTGGCTGTGTATACAGAAATTATTTTCTGCTATCAGAATGTAATATGACTTGCTCACACATGCACACACACACACACACACACACGCTTGACTTAATATCAATAGGTGGATTAAACATAGAAAACATAATCACACTAACCCAGTCTTTTAGTCAGAATATAGCACGTGCACTTTACCACACTACTGCATCAAGCATAGAAATCACTACAGCTACTGTAGTATGTTTTATTGAAAATCTCCTAGAGTTGTCTACCTTGAGTGGTTGACCGTCTGACCCCTTAGAACTTCAACAGGCAACTAAATGCTTAAGGTCTCAGGGTTCTGCTTCACTCTAAATAATGTAACTCACTTAAAAGAAAACAAAATCAGGAGAAATAAGTATCACCCAAAAAAAGGAGGTTTTACTCTTATAACTGTGTTCTGTTATTTTGAAAAATCAAAAGTCACAGTTAATTTCAACACAGCTCATACAGTAGCAGTTACCTAGGAACAAGAGCACAATAAAGCACGAACAAAAATACATAATAGCTAGTACTCTTATTGATTTAAAAGTGAAAATATTGAAATGATTTAATATGAGAATATCAGACAAAGATTCAGAGTGTTCATTTAGAAAAAAAAAAAACTCATAACTAACAATGTAGAAAACATATCCACTTCAGTAGAGCAATTAGAAAATTTTACTGCCATCTAACAAGCTGAAATAATTTAAATAACTTTACTTTTTAAAATTATCACTTTGTATAGTAGACATACATCTTAGACATTTGTTCAAATTTGATTCTACCAGAAACAATTGCGCCAGTAAGTACTTTTAAAATAATCAGGTCCCCCTTCACACTGGTTATGAATCTGCTTAAAACTAGCAGTTACAATCAAAAACCTAACCTGAAAACTTGTCACCTATTTAACTGTAGGGTAAAAACAAAAATCCTCCTTATCCACAAGATCCAATGCCCTACTATTGTGCTTTGATTAGGCTTGTGTCTCCATGTTCGTGTTGCTTGATTTTAGAGCAACTTTTTCTTACAATGATCATAATATTTTAAGGGAACAGCTCTCTTCTTTTTTAGTTTGTAAATGTCAGTGGTGATGTCTCTATGCATACTGAATTGTTTTTAAATTAATATTATATAGTATCTATTAATTTATTAAGGGAAAAAAGCTGTCCAAACCTACCTGGCCCTATGTGAAAAAGTAATTGCCTCTTAATCTAATAACTGATTGTGCCATCCTTACCGGCAACAATTGCGCTCAAGCATTTGCAGTAACTGGCAACGAGTCTTTCACATCGCTGTGGTGGAATTTGGGCCGATTCTTCTATGTAGAATTGTTTGAATTCAGTCACACTGGAGGGTTTTCTAACATGAACAGCCTATTTAAGGTTATCTTAATCAGATTTGGCAATTAGTCTGAACTTTGACTAGGCCACTCCAAAATATTTATTTTGTTTATTTTTATTTTTATTTTTTGAGCTATTCATATATGGAGCCTGTGGTCATTCTCCTTCACGATTTTCTGGTACAGAATTGATGGCAGTCTTAGACCATCACACTATCACCACCATGTTTGACTGTTGGTATGATGTTCTTTTTATAAAATGCTGTGTTAGATTTCTGACAGATGTAACAGGAATCACACCGTCCAAAAAGTTCAACTTTTGTTCGATCAATACACAGAATATTTGCATTATTGAAAGGATAATCATGTTGAGTGGTCATTGTGCTCTTGAAGCAATTTTGGACGGCCGGCCATTCCTAGGAAGGTTCACCACTGTTTCTGGTTTTCTCCCTTAGTGGATAATGGCTCTCACCATGGGTTGCTGGAGTCCCAGAGTCTGTGACTTATACCAGATATAAATAGATGTTATATCATGTGTTTCAGAGGTCACAACAGCACTGTGTGTCTGTGTGCATGCTGATCTACAGAGCTGGTCCTGTTGATGTATGTGTATGTAACTGCATCCAGCCAGATCCAGCTGTCAGCTGCGAGGTTTGGCTCCAGCTGCACGCTGCTGTGCTAGACGGTTGTGGCAGTGAAAATGTCTGCGGCTTCACTGAGGTCTTGCTGTGTGTTATACCGCTCCACACATGTATATTTTCAGCTGGAGGTGATGCGCGATCATGGGTCTGAGACTAATTAAAAGATTTATTTTAATGCATAATTATGTTCTCAATCTCTTAGTCTCAACCAAGAAGAAAGAAAGGAAAAAAAGAAAGAAAGAAAGGAAAGGAGGATGGAGGAAGGAAGAAATAGGAAAGTACAACGGAAAGAAAGAAAGAAAGAAAGAAATAGAAAATGAGTCAAGAAGAAAGGAAGAAAGAAAGGTAGAATATAAAAATAAAACGGAATGAAAGGTAGAACAAGGAATGAAGAAAGAAATAAAAAAGAAAGAAAGAAAGAAAGAAAGAAAGAAAGAAAAGCAATTAAGCATCAATTCTTCTATATAAGTCAGGAGACAAACTTTTAGAAAGCATAGAAAGCTTATGAGTTGGTTTATAAATAAACACTTTATTGCGTATGTAAATATACTCAGCAAAAAAAGAAACGTCCTCTGACTTTCAACTGTTTTTACTTTCAGTAAACTTAATGTGTAA
>JAQMYG010000016.1:4157135-4174941 GCA_030014215.1 Clariallabes teugelsi
GTGTGTGTGTGTGTGTGTGTGTGTGTGTGTGCGCGCTGCAGCCTGTGAATGAATACACACAGCGGAGGGACAGAGACATGAGGGAAATCTAATACCGTATTGTATAGTGTCCCTTTTTCGGCGGATTTATCCGCTATCGCAGATCATTTTATCAACTTGTAATATATTCATTTTGTGAATATATTAACATGTCCTTTCTCAACATTTCAAAATGTTGTTTTGAGGGGGCAAGACATTTATTTGAGGGGGCGCTGCCCAGTCTTGCCCCTGCCTAGAGCCGGCCTCGCTTCGCACACAGACCCAAGGCGGGAATCAAACAATTCAATTCAAAAAGTGAAACTCATACAGTATATTATGCAGAGTCATTACACACAGACTGATATATTTCAAATGTTAATTTCTTTTGATTTTGATGATTATGACTTACACCTACCTACAGTAATGAAAACCCAAAATTCAGTATTTCAGAAAATTTTAATATTGTGAAAAAGTTCATCATTGGAGACTCATTGGGCACTCTAGTTAGCTAATTTGACAGTTGTCCAGAAAATTATCATTGACACCCTGCACATGGAGGGTACGACAAATAAGGTCATTGCTAAAGAAGCTGGCTGTTCTGGTTGCTTTATATCCAAGCAGATTAATGGAAGGAAAAAATGTGGTAGAAAAAGTTGCACAAGCAAAAGGGATAACCGCGTCCTTGAGAGGACGGTGAAATGAAGCACATTCAAGAATTTGGGGGAGATTCACAAGGTATGGACTGCAGCTGGAGTCAATGCTTCAAGAGCCACCACAAACAGACGTATCTAGGACATGGGCTACAACTGTCACATTTCATGTGTCAAGCAACTCTTGAACCAGTGACAAGAGGTCAGAGGTGTAAGACAAAAAGGATTGGTCTGTTGCTCAGTGGGCCAAAGTCCTCTTTTTAGATGAAAGTACATTTTGCATTTCATTTGGAAGTCTGGAGGAAGAGGGGAGAGGCACAGAATCCAAGTTACTTGAAGTCCTCTGTAAAGTTTGTACAGTCAGTGGTGGTTTGGGGAGCCATGCCATCTGCTGGTGTTGGTCCACTGTGTTTTATCAGGTCCAAGGTCGGCACAGATGTCCAACAGGTAGTTTTAGAATACTTCATGCTCTCGTCTGCTGACCAGCTTTATGGAGATTCTGATTTAATTTTCCAGCAGGACTTGGCACCAGCCCACACTGCCGAAAGTACTAATACCTGGTTTAAGGGCCATGGTATCCCTGTGCTTGATTGGCCAGCAAACTCGCCCGACTTAAACCCCATAGAGACTATTGTGAAGAGGAAGGTGCGAGATACCAGACCCAACAACGCAGAATAGCTGAAGGCTGCAATCAGAGCCACCTTGGCTTCTATAACACTGTTTTGTAATTTTGAAATGAACAAAAAATTTTATGTGAAGTTCGCAGAATGAAGGTTGTGTTTATTAAGTACGTAGATTTCAATTGCACACTCATAAACGCCATGTGAATTTTGATGTGAAGTAATTTTTTTTTCAAGGCCAAACCCTATTAAAATTTGTTAATTTGCAATTTGTTACATGATGCAAGCACAGGCAAACAGACAGACAAAAATTCCAAATACCATCTTAATGTATTAAGATGGTATTTATATTATTTTATTATTTTATTATTTGTATTTTTATATTATTATTTTGTATTATTTAATTTTTTTTCTTATTTAATTATCTATATGAAGCACTTTGGGGCATTCTTGTTATAGTGCTATACAAATAAAGTTCTATTACTCATCTTTTGTCTCCTGAATACCCCCCCCCCCCCCCCCCCCCATAAAACACAGTGGACCAACAATGTTTTTTCACAGAAAAAAAGTTATTTAAAAGCAACAAAATATTAATTTTGTCATGTGAAACGAGGAAATGGGAGAATAAATCAGATTTTCATCAAACTAATACAGAACTGGGAACATCTGGGAACACAGGGTTGAACAATTGGTGAACACAGAGGCTGTTGTAATGCTGTTATGCTACTAGGCACCTACATTATGTCCCAAGAGTTCTATGTTCTCCTTTTCTGTCTCATCATTGGTTTATCTCCTGATTGTGCCTTGTCTGACCACCTGTTTCCTGATTGGTTCCTGATTCATTTCTCTACCTTCCTGCGTCTTTTGTTTCAGCATGACATACGCTGTCATTATTGTAGAGTATGTTTCCATGGTCGTTTTCACCCATGTTTCCTTTGTTCTTTTGTTTTTGTAATTCTAGTCTAAACTTCCTTGTTTTGACCCATGCTTGTTTTCTCATTTATAGTAAGGAATTTCTCTTGTCATGTTGTCAGACCTGTGACTGGACCATGAACAGTTATTCACTCAAAAGAAGTACACCTTTTGATTTTCCTTAGAATCCAATGATAAGCTGTGTTTGTTTGTTTTTTTTTTTTTATTAAAATGAGGGAGAAAAAGAAAGGCTGGTGGCAGAACAACTTTTTACACCTGATAGAATGTAACAGGTTAACATAGATCTGTGTGTGTGTGTGTGTGTGTGTGTGTGTGTGTGTGTGTGTGTGTGTGTGTGTGTGTGTGTGTGAGAGAGAGAGAGAGAGAGAGAGAGTAGATGCTCCAGCTGAAATGCATCATTTCAATGTCTGTGTAAATGAGATATTACTGATTAATGCCCCATCAGTGCAACAAGCTTTTTTGCATAGTAGGTGGTAACTGTATATTAGATATGCCATTCTTTAATAAACGAAAACTGGGACTCATGGGAAAATTACTGTATTATAAGATGAATGAAATTTAAAACAATGGACAAATGCCATTATTAGAAAACAATCATCTATCTTCTAGGTATATATATAATTACATTTCTTATTTATTCTAACAAGACGTAAAGACACTGCCGTGAATGTGCACTTGTGTCTGGAGTTCGTGTCCCAGAGCTGAACCCATCATGCTGTGCTTCACTCGGCACTGGGGGGAATTTATTCAAATATTCACATCCCACACACACACACAGAGAGAGAGAGAGAGAGAGAGAGAGAGAGAGAGAGAGAGACAGCTGCCAGTGTTACCTTATGAATGTGCATCATATTATACACTCAGGGCATTCTGAAATGTAATACTACGCTTATTTACCGTATGCACCTTGACTTTCTTTTTCTATCACATGCTGATTGAAAAACGAGGTCAACTTTTTTTCTTTTTCCCTGCTTTTTTTTGAGCCTTCACTAGAATAATAATTATAGCCCGGCTTTATGACATATCGCCACATTCAATTAAACAGGTCATTTGTATTGATAATACATCTTAATAAAAGTCATAAATCAATATGGGCTGTATTTGACGCCTTTGAGAAATGATCGCTTGCTCATTTGTATTGAAAAAAGAAATGGAGGGAAAACACATGTACAAAGAGACATCGATCACATGAGGACCTTGTGGGCTGCTTGTTTATGGTTGAAAAATCCTAATCATGGTTATTTTGGTCAATAGTGAGATCACTTTGGAAACATACTGCACTTATAAAACTATTTTAACAGTGGATTTTATTTAAGATTAAATAGACTTCAGAATTCAGTCAGCAATTAAAAAATACAAAATAAAAAATAAAACAGAAGCCACAATCTGGCCAAAGAAAAACAGAAGCAAGATCTTAATTATCTTGTTTTTTGGTAAAACATTTTTTTAGAAATTCAATTCATCATACAGTCCTAGTGGGCAGCACAATGGTGTAGTGGATAGCACTGTCGCCTTGCACCTCCAGGGTCCGGTTCGATTCCCGTCTCTGTGTGCACGGAGTTTGCATGTTCTCCCCGTGCTTGGTGGGTTTCCTCCGGGTACTCCACAGATGATTCTGACTTCTGTACAATCTAAAAACAGCACATAGTGTATAGGTCTCTAAAACTTCAGAAGATATGACATCTGAGATATACTTACTGGTCTGAAGAAGAAGACGGAGAAGAAGAAACTTTACTCTCACACTTCAAAAGAATTTAATCAATACTACTGCAATCCTACAGGACGTCTAATTCATATTTATGAGTACCAGTTTGTAAGTATCTAAAAGCTGTGTGAGATTATAATGAGATAATAATATTCTTTACCTTTCTTTTAATGCAGTTCTCTGAAGCTGCATTATACTTCACACTGCATATAGCACTGTGCAAAAGTCTTGATCCCCTTTGTTTCTTGATATTTTGCTCCCAAAAAGCCAGACATTCTTGTATTTTTAATGTAGTATTGTGAAATAGTTTTGCAGGCTTCGTCTCATTTTCGCCACATTTTTGCCTCACATTTTCAGTCCAGTCCCTGTGAAGAATGTTTTTTGTTTGTTAAGCCATCAGTGCGCTATGAGTGTTAAAACAACATCTAACTTAAGGCATGAACCAGTGAGAAACAGATGCAGATGAGAGAGAGAGAGAGAGAGAGAGAGAGAGAGAGAGAGAGAACACAGCTTGTCGCAAGTTACAGAGAAATCTCAAAGCATAATCTCTTCTGTCTGGAACATTTCTGAAAAAATACTGACACTGGAGACTCCTTCCATAAATGTTAGCTAAACATACAAATTTTCACCAGGTCAAGTTCATGTGAATTGGAGGTTACTTAATGCATTATGATGTTATACAGTATGAAATAAACCACTCAGAAGCCAGATATCTACCTGTGCTACAGAAGAACAGAGGAACCCAGCGCAATGTTTCTTATCCATTGGTATGTCATGTCGGTCCATGCATTCTGTGAGTTTTCTTCACCAAATAAATCTTTTTCAAACGTTTCCAATTGGAGGTTTATAATTGGAGGTGAGCTCCAGATGGCTCACAGCGGGACTTTGAAACGACACGAGGAAAAAATAAAAGAGATAAAAATGAGGTAAAAGCTTTTGCCCCTAAAGCAGCTCACTTCATTTAGAACAAAGTCATTACAGGATGAAACATTACTTTCAGCCTCGGGCCATTCGCATTGTACAGACTATATAAGCATATTTATGATTTAATTTTTAAAGAAAAAAACATTTCAAGACTTTGAGCTCAGGGTGAAACTTGATCAATATCGTGTTGTTAATACAGGGAGCTTTGAAAGGTTCATCATTATCAGCTTAAGGAATTTATTTTCATTCTTTAAAAAGGACAAGAGTCATGGCAAGTATTATTTTTTAAAAGATTCAAAAGTTCAGAGGCGACATGGTGGTGTAGTGGTTAGCACTGTGGCCTTGCACCTCCAGGGTCCGTGTTCGATTGCCGGCCAGGCTCGATTCCCGTCTCTGTGTGCCTGGAGTTTGCACGTTCTCCCCGTGCTTGGTGGGTTTCCTCAGGTACTCCGGTTTCCTCCCAAAGATCTGCAGATTAGGCTAATTGGCGTCCCCAAATTGCCCGTAGTGTGTGTGTACCCTGTGATGGATTGGCACCCTGTCCAGGATGTACCCCACCTTGTGCCCTAAGTATCTTGGGATACCACAGTGTGTGCTGTAATCAAAGCTAAAGGTGATTAGTGAAAATTTAGAGTGTGCAACATTTTTGGCTAGTGATTTTATATGATTTCGGTAGTCATTTGAATTGAATTGAATTGAATTTGCCAAACTCAGCATTTCACTTCACATTAAGTAGGTAAATCATTTATGTGTGGAAAGCAAGAGACTTGATAATAAAGTAATTTTTAACGAATCCATGCAAATTCTCTTGTCAAAGTACATCTAAAATGTTTGCTTTTTCTTTACATGTTTAAATTTACAAATGTTACAGAATTTTTCACATATATATATACTGTAATCTATATGCACGCATTGTGCAGTAAACAATATTTTAGCAGTGTTAAAGATTAACATATTTACTAAAATATGGTCATTTATACAATAAACACCACACTCAGAATTTTATTCAGTCATATCGTGATTAATCCTGGTAAATTTTAACTGAACACAGATTTCCAATAAGCAACGATACAGACACATGCTGACAAATATTAAAATAGTTTACGTTTTTTTTTTTAAATTACATTTTATTACATTTTTCTCAACTGAAAAGCATAAAACATCCATGCTTGGAAAATGCCATCAAACCCTGTATTCTGGTCTGATTTGTTGGTTTATTTCCTAAATCCACCTGTGCTTGTTGTATTTGTGATAGGAATATAATGCTCTGCTGACCTCTAATGGCCATTTGATGCCACTGCAAATAATCATTCACAATGAAATAATTATGAAACTTGTAGATTTACTAGAAGTCTGGCATACTGTAGTACATCCTCAAACATCGTGGTTTATTTGATATTTTTACCTATTTAAATCATTCAACTTCACTATCACTGTAACATATATGGTTTTATAAATAAACCATAAATGACAAATTTAATGAAATAAAAATGGCCTGGATTGATTATCAAAGAAATTCTGTTTTTGCATGACAGTGCACAACCTCATAATATTCACCGCACCTCTTGGACTTCAGAAACTCGACTGGTTTTTGTTGCCACATCCCCCATACAGTCCTGAGCTAGCTCCAAGCCATTTCCACACGTTTGGGCAATTAAAAGAAGTACTGGGAGGCCAGCGTTTCTGATGTGAAATAGGCTCCTGTGCCCGGATCATGGCTCCGGCATGCTCAGAAAACTTTCTACCTTGATGGTATCCAAGCACTAGTGCATTAGTGTTGCATGGGATTATATAAAGAAATAAAGCAGGTTTTTACCCTCATAACTATGTTCTGTTATTTCGCAAAATCAAAAGTCCTTGTTTGACTTGACTGGCCTGTTTATAGTAATATAAAACTTAATTTGGCAAATTATGTGCAAAATGTACATAATCTATCCTCCAGTAAGACTTTGGCGAGTGTACTGTACATGTGTAAGTCGTTGCAGTAAGGATTTAGAAGCAGATTAAAGGATCTAATGTCTTCCTGGTTATCTGTTAAGACAAGGCTTTACTGCTTTGTTTGATCCAAGAAGAACAAATACATTAGTATGCTTCTAAGGCATTCTACACATTCATTGTTTAACAGTAGCAGGTATTGTAAGTGGCGCAAAATGGCAGTAATAGGGTTTTAAACAAAGAAGAAATAATGGTCCAGCACTTGAACCTTGTGAAATCCCTTATGAAGGTTATGTGAGATTTGATGAGAATGCAAACAGCTGAATTGTCGCAGGTCTACAAAAGAACATGATGAATGAGAAGCGTTTATGGTAATTAAGCTGAATGTTACTGACATCTAGAGGAAGTTCGTTCCACCACCTAGGTACCAGAATGGAAAAGAGTCTGGATGAATGCCGCCCTCGATCCCTGAGAGATGGTGAGATGAAGCGAGCAGTGCTGGAGGATCGGAGGGAACGTGGTTTACAAACACAAACTAAGGCAACATCGAACATCCAATATCAGCAACTAACATCGCTGCAACGTTATTACTAGCCTGATGTAAATGTTTTGCTATAGGGTAGGGATAAAAAAAAAAAAAATGTGACCACCACATCAACACATTTTTAAAATGTTAGTACTGCATAAGAATATATTGCAAACATTCAGCTTAATTACCATAATTAACTTGTACATCTCCTAAGCCAATTACAAGGTTTTACACCAGCTAAATGTGGAATGTTAGGGGCAGAAAACCCTTGTTGTAACTCCCTGTGTGGAAAATCCCTGGGGAATTCCATCCCATTTCTTCAACTGATTTGAGATGCTCTGAGGTAGCCCTTAAAGCTCAGAGCATTTTAGCCATTACAGTATTTATTTTGCTGTTTTTTTATAAACATATATAGAGCTCAGGATTGTGCAATATAAAGTGACATATAATTTCTTTTAGCACAAAATAGGCAATTTAATGAACTGTCCTGAATTTTAGCTAATTTTAACCAACTTCCCCAAATAAAACAGAGCAAAGAATTAGAAATTGGGTCACAAAGGCATGGTTGTTTGCTGTTGACCAAAAAAAAATGATGACCAAAAAAATAATAATAATATGCACATTTTATAAGGTCTATATTTTTTTAAACATTATTCATGAGTTTGGAGGCTTTGCTTAGTGTCTTTCATATACCCAAAACATTGTTTACTTTCACCCAACAAAGATATATATATTAAATGAAAACCTAGACCTGTGCTTCATTTTATTGGCAAAATACTATAGTTTCATTCAAACACCAAGGGAAAGGAACCAGACTCCTCAGTGTGTTTTAGGAATATACAGTTCTAGTAATTCATGAAAATTGTAAATCAGATTTGGTCATCTTAGAAGGACATGGAATATGGAAAGTTTCAGAATTACATATACAGTACATTCTTATGTACTATTATTCTTATCTTGGCTAAATTTATTTTCTATTATATTTCTTTTTTTATTCATATTTCTTTACTATTAATAATCTTTTATTTTTAAGGTCACGGGCAGTCATTTAAACATTTCACTGCATATCGTACTGTTGATGAATGTGAATCTGACATAGAATTTTTTTAATTTAGAATATGAATTTCAAACCCTAGCTTATAAAATACTACAAGAAAAATACTTCACAAAAAACATCACAAAATATCTTTAAAAAAAATAATAAAAAATCTATATTTTTTATGTCTAGGGTTTGACTTTGGTAAGGTAAGCATGTGTTCTTAATGAAGGTTTTCTCAGATAATCTGATCATAGGGATTTTAAACATTTTCACATGATGCAGTTCTTTAAACATTAACTTTCACTTTATTTGGAAAATTTAAAACATCTTTTAATTCTTATATTAACTTTTTTTTTTTTATAACATTCATGTCCTTTATATTTAATTATATTTTAAAAGATATTATAGCATCCTGTTAGTTTATACAATTTCTTTTAAGTAAGAATATTAACTATTATAGCATCCTGTTAACACATTATTATATATCATACACTGCTAATTTATTTCTCTCCACTGTAAAAACATTAACACTTATATCACACTGAACATTGCAGGTCATGTTGCTTTTTTTCACATTTTTATTTTTCAAAATACATCGTGCTTCTGCTTCTTCTAGGTTTCTGCACTGCCATTAAATGATGTTGTGTGGTGACATGCTGATCATTGCTGAAACTGGCCCAGAGGCATTTTATTATACCGACCACACGTGTGCATGCATTAATATGATAAAAAAAAAAAAAAAAGCTGCATCTCCTGTGTGTTATTCAGGACATGTGATGGGAAATAACCTGGCGATGTACAGAGAGGACTGTGAAGGTTAGTGAAGGAAAACAGCACATATATTGGAAAAAAACAGAGACTGAAAGAGAGAGCCGGTGAGGTGGAAGCTCTGCCTTACCTGGTTGCCATGGAAACAGTTTCTCTCCTCAATTCAGTGCTCGGCAAGTAGCAAGGAGAAGCATGAATTTCTCCTTCTTATTTTCATGAAAAATAAAAAATGCAGGGCTGAGTGCAGACCAGGTCAGATTAATATAGATATAACAAGCTTTCTTCACAGCTCTGCTCTCATGGTTTTCAGTGATGCATGAATTAGGGAGGCTTTACATCCATATCAGGTTCTGTAATGCACTGGAAGTTCTGTTAGGTGAGTTATAAAGTCTCACAGGGATTTGAAATGAAATACACAGTGGCTAACAAATCATATCTTCTAGGTTTATAGCTGCAGGTTTACATCTGATTTTTTAGCTAGTGATGAACATTGCATAGATTGTAAGTTTGACTGTAGTCAGTTTGGGTCAATTTTCCCTTTGGGGTAGCACTTAAAGTTTCTCTGTAGGTGCAAACCCCTTATTTTGGAAACTAATAATGCATATTTATCTAATGAAAGCTTTAGGATGCCTTTTCCTTTTTATGTGTGATTTTCAGTTTTGATTTTCATTGTTTTAAATCTAGGATAAAGAGAGAGAGAGAGAGAGAGAGAGAGAGAGAGAGAGAGAGAATGACTATGACACCTACGCACATGAATCGTATGTTCACATCATATTTGTTTTCTAGCTAATTTTAAAATTTATTGGGATTTATTGGAATATTTGAAACTGCATCCTATACACTATGTAGTGCACTATTCCCATAAGAAATTTTTACCATAAAATAGATATCCTGGTAGTTCAATAGTACCTGTACTATGGTATATAGTGTCATGGTACACTATGGTAAATAGGTCTGCCATGGTACAAACTTTGGTACAAGGGTACATGTACTATTGGTACAGCGACAACTAAAGTGACAATTAAAGACCTATCTATCACTAGGCATTTGGGATAGCTTTCTTTTTTGTTTTTTATGAAATCCTTCCCAACAGTGTTGGACTGATGGTACTTCTAGTCATTAACCTAGTAAACGAGTGTAAGGATATATCTAATGATGGAAATTTCAAGGCACTTATGTAAGTCACACTCGATAAGACCGTCTGCCCAAGGCCTAAATAGTGTAAATGTCTGGCTGTGTGTGGATCGGATTGAACCCCCCCGGCTGTGGCGACCCCTAAATGGGAGCAGCCAAAAGACTAACAAGAATTGCTGTAGACACTGTAGTACTACCTTGGTGCACACTGAAGTGCCACAGGACCTACCATTGCACTCTATAAAGTCCTGTGGTGTCTACCATGGTAATGTTTGAAGTAATACAGTAATATTATGGATATGAATATGAATGTCCCCTCATTTTCTCCTTAAGAACTGTAATTCTGCAAGAAATTTGCCTGGTCGTACGAAGCATTTTCAGCATATGAACGAAAAAAACAAACTGAACTGAGGGCCGGATAAGGTGTGTGCATGTCTGAAAGCCGTTCAAAACTTGTTAGCGCAGGTGGAAAGCAAATGTTTGGGCTTTTTTGGAGGGGGGTTTTGTACAAGATTTAGTAAAGACATAGCACCATGGGTCCCAAAAATGTTAGCAAGGAAAACCAGGGAGCCTCTTTTAATTTTGATTTTAAAAAAGCAGCCAGTGCCAAGAGGAATCATAAATTAAGTTTAAGTGAGGTTTAATGTCTATTTATTCTCTCTCTTTTTTTTTTTTTACTTAATTTAAATGACTTTTCTAAATGGTCTTTTTATATATATAATGTAAAAATATGAATATTGGTAATATTGGTAATATTTTTGGGTGGCTGGAATGGATTATCTGCATTCACATTATTTTCTATGGGAAAATGCATTTTGCAATACAAAAGTTTGTCTTAAGAACTCACCTCCAGAAGTGATTACATTTGTCTGACGAGGTACCACCGTACTAATATAAACATGTCCAAACAAATCATCTTAGATACCTGCTGAACTTTTGTACCCATTGTGGTACCCAATAATTCAACTATTTAATGTAGGACGTTGGTGGCTCAGTGCTATGTTTCTTACCCAACTTGCGGAAGGCCCATGTTTAATTCCCAGCAGTGCCGAATTGGAAGCAGTGTCTAAGCAGGATAAAATGGTTGCATCAGGAAGGGCATCCGGCATAAAAACCTGTGCCAAATTGTTGTGTGGTTGGTCCCCTGTGGCAACCCCTCGATGGGAGCACCCTAAATACTAACCATAGCGGTAGACGTTGTACTACCAGTGCAAACCCTGGATGCCTCAGTACTTGGGTTCCTACCATGGTAATGTCTGAAGTACCACAGCAATTCTAAGGTATATTGTTGTATGTAGTGTTGTTTAACATAGCAAAAAAATTTATAGGATATGTAGATATGTCTATAGACATTGTGGCAATTATTGGAAGTATTATAAAATCCTACAAAATTCATGTAATCTTTAATACACTTTGTCATTTTCGTTGTCACTGAACTTAGAAGACCTAACACTCATGAAATCCTACAATGCACCACAGTATGCTACTGACCAAACAAACTAACCTTGGGAATCCTGAGCTTCCATCATATACTGTTAAGTTTATAGAGAACAGGTACTATGGAGTAAGATGCCATTTTGGAGACAGTTTGGGCACCAAAAATAGGTCACAATTTTGGGGGAGAGGGGGGTCAATTGTAAATTCAGAAATACGTCTCATAGATTCTTTGTGACTAATGAACACCATTCTGAAGTAGCACAGTTTGTGTTGTAAACTGAAGCCACTCCACATCTCTCTCTCTGGTTGTAATAGGGCCTCTTTTTGTTTTCTGAAGCAGTGACGGCGCAACCTAACTGCGCACAGAGACAAGAGAGAGAAGAAGGGGGAGGGGAGGGTCACGCGCGCTGATTTGGTTTGACAGGCAAATCGGGTGGCGAATTAGAAAGCTGACGCGAGTTCGAACGGACCAATTGGGACGCGGGATGGAAAAGCGCGCGCGCGCCGCGAGTTCTGGAACAGGGCGGGTTTAAATGCTGGGCAAGCTCCGCCTACCGAGGCTAGGGGGTTAGGTTGCGCGAAGGTCTGCAGTTTCAGTTTGTTTTATTCACCATTTTGTGAAGCTGAAGGTAAAATATTAAAGTAAAATCCTTCAGTGCAGCAGAGCTTTTCATCCGCTTTATTTACTTTAGCGAGTCGGGGGGTAAACAACGGGGGCGTTGGTGGGTTTTTTCATGCGACGTTACACCGAGTCTGTCAATTAGTGAAGCTATTTTTTATTCTCCTTTTTTTTTAAACGAAAAAACACACAAAGCGTCCACAGTGTTCCTGCAGAAATGTCACGACCAGTGAGGTACGTTGGGTTTAAAATGTCCTCCGCGTGCGCTGCTGCATTGATCGCACGCGCGCGCTCAGGAGTTTCACGCACGTGCCAGCGTCTCTTTTGCTTTAATAACCTCATTTTAATGCTCATCGTTTTTAATTTGTGTGTGTCTGTTTATTCACGCGTTTAGCTCATCCCGTGCAGAATGCATGCTTGCAAATCTATCATGCATGCTTTGTTTCTTTTTCCTTTTTCACGTTTACCCTCCTGATGTGCATGAATCATGCAGCAGTGTTGCAGACATTTATGTCTTAGAAATACAACCAGGTTCAGATTTTTTTTCCCCGAGCAAGAACATCATGGCCTCCCATTCATAGCAGGATCGGGAAAAAATCTCTACATTGGGGAGATCCTTTTAATTTTGATCTTCCTTATTACACCGTACATAAAATAATCTAGGGTGTGCCAACATATATATTTTAAGTGTGTTCAACACGCGTTTGATTTAAAAAGAAAAAAAATGAGGAAAAAAGACGCTGCTGCGGCTCGCGCTCAATTAACATGTCGGGGTGACGCAACAAAGGGGCGGGGCGTATTCCGCGACGACGCCCCCTCTGCGTTTTAATCTGACAAGGAAAAAAAATCAGTATAGTGCTTTTGATATTTTATAACATCATCCTATTTAAAGTGTCCTAATTAAAAATGACTTAGCTGTTTAAATAAGCATTCATTATTTATTTAGTTTATTTGAAAAATATTTTAATTTGTTTTTTGTTAGTTTGGCAAAAAAAGAAAATCGTAAAATCACCTAAAAATGTAGTTGTTTTTTGTTTCGCTGGTGATCAGTAGTAATGAAGCTATGTTGACCAAATAAATATATATGTATTAATAAGACACTAGCTTTAAAGCTTTAATTTGCTGATGAATGTGACACAAAAATAAAGACTTATTTTGAAGCGTTAAAGATGATGCATTTAAATAAACTTTTTAACCTTTTTTTTTTTTTTTTTTTAGTTTGAGATCAAAAATAACAATGTCAAAAAGCATGCTAATAAATGACTTACAAATCAATTAAGAATCAGATTATGTAGGTATCCTAAACATTTTTTGTTACACCACTAATACTCAGAAGGAGAAAATTTGAAGGGGAAAAAAATCAAATGTTAATCTAATTAGTATCATACACAAATCCTTTGTGAGGGATTGGGGGGGAGGATGCAGCAGTTCTCCGGGTCTTGACTGTTACGTTTAAGTTTAACGCCAGCAAAACTGACACAATGTAATTTTTATTTTAAAATAATGTCCCGTCAAATGCAATGTAGATTGACAATACAGGGGGAAATAATACATAGATGAATATAATTAGAATTAATTAATTAAATATCATGAATAAATTAAGATTTAAATTTCACACCTAATGTTTAGTAACTAATTTCTTAAATTTATAGATAATATACCAGCTAGGTAACAGCCAGTTGCAGCCTGTATTATTATTATAGCTATGTGCTCTATAATGATTGACTTTGTAATGGTAACTTAGATAAGCAGATATTGAAACATATAATTATATTTATTAGAGACTGAGAAAAAATCGATTTGGTTGGGAAACGCTGTTCTTTTGTGTGGCGATTCATATATCGCCACACTGACTGAAAAGTTTAGTTATCATATTTTTGAATTATTTTTTTTATATTCATAATAGAAACACACCGGTCGAAGCTTGGCTTTGCATTATTTTAAAAAATTACCAGCCTTTTCTCCAGACTGAGTAAATTAGACTTAAACCCACTCTTACACATGCTTACACCAGTATCAAACACTGTGAAAATTGCACGGGTTAGAAGCCCCACATGCTGTACTTAGATTTTTTTTTTTAGTAAAAGAACTAATGCTATAAGAAACAAAAACAATTGTTTTTTAATTACTCATGTTCAATTCAGTTGTAAAGCTGTTGAATGAAGCCAAGCTATAAAAGTTGTTTAAAGGTTCAAGATGTTAAAATTGTAACAAAATGGGGGCATATTTACAAAATCTTGGTAGCTAAACCTTGGATTGCGAGCATATTTTGTTCTGGAAACATGCTGGTCAAATATATCAAAGCAAATTTCCTCATAAGAAATGGTGGAAACTCCCGATCCACAACCTAAAAATACTCATATAAAAATAATTAATACAAAATAAATAATCTTAAAATAAAAAAATTAACCTGCACTTTACCTTTGAAGAGGTAGCTGAATCATAGAGAATCATAAAGAATCATAGCTGGTGTGAGGGAGACGAGAAGAAGAGTGGTATTGTGTAGGGCTACTCTTACCATCACTAACAGGATTACTGTTCTCTTGACAGTGTCTCTCTGTAGGCTCAGTGGAATCTTTTTCCTTTCTGTGCGACTTTAACAAGGACCCTATCTAATCACACTTGCTTTTGCTTCAATTTGAGGATTTTGTGGAATTGTGCGATTGCCTTGTTGTTAAACAGTTTCATCTCCCGCACTGCTACAGCCTTAACATTTTTCTTCACTGGGGCCATTGTTCTTAAATAACTGTATTGCAACGGTCACTGCACTTAGACGCAAAATTACAATGTTATTGTAAACAATATACACTCGCACAGTTGTTGACTATATGAGTGAGGCTGAGAGAGTATCTGAGACAATTACCCACAATTGCTGTCCCTAACAGGTATTATAAATTGCAATAAAAGTTATAGTGAGGTTGCTACAATAGCGTAGTAAACCGCCCCCCACGTTGAAAACTTACTACCTAACCCAACTGCAAAAATTTTACAGCAAAGTAATTGGTATTCTTGGAATGCTACAAAACAGCTTCAAATGTAAGAAATTCTTTTGCAGAAGTATGACAATATTTGGATAATCTGGCAAAATATGACGCCTTTCCTGGTCTGACTGAGACCGGTGTGCATACGTTCTGTATCCCTCTGCTTTTAACTTCATCCCATGTGTCCCCAAATGTTTCATTAGGTTTGACGTGTTACACAAAGGTTTGACATGTTGTCACGCTGTTGGAAACCTTTGTTGTGAAATAGTGTCACACTTTAGAACATTTAGCTTTAGGCATTTTTATCTCAGCGTGTTTAACTTAGCAAACTAATGCTACCTGTTGCTGTCAGGGCAAGTTTAATAACAGCAATCACACGTTCATTGGATGGTCTCATTTCCCGAGTGAAAACGACACTCACTTGCTACAAAGATTAGTTGAATTTGGATTATTAGAGCTTTCCGACTTGCGTTCACGGGCATTTTCGCAGTCAGGAAATTATTTTTCACGGGAGTTGAGGGTGAACCAGAGGAAAAATATTTCAGGCTTTTAAGTGACACCAAAGTGATGCATCGAAATCTATGTTCTACAGTAGCTCAGTTCTATCTCTGTTATTTATTTATTTACAAGTTATACACATTCCAATAGCATATGTTTCATAATGGTATCAGTTTTTGTTTCAATAAATATTTAATATTTAATTTCTGTAGTGTGAAATATCCACAGCAGCAGTGCAGGTATGCAAGGTGCTTATGTTACCATGGTAACGCATGGAGGACATGACATCTGCGCTGGTGACTTCGCGGGGTGTTCCAAATGGTGGAGTTTTGTCGAGGGAAGTTCCCTTCACTGACATTCCCTGCAAACGGAGCAGAGAGTAGAGAGCACCCTGTACATTTGGGAACGCAGATGCATTGTTTTGCACAGTGAACAGGCTGCTCTTAAAAAAAAAACAAAAAGAAAACCATACGCAACCGCTTATACATAATTGTATATTATAGGCTTCAGACATCACACTGTGTGTTTGGATTGTCTGATATGTTGTGTAGAACCAAAGTTATCATTTTTAAAACAGTTAAATTGTACTCCTGCCGAGATATATGAGTGAACAAAAAAATAAATAAGCAGTAAAAACATGTGGATATGTGGTATTTATTTTTCTATGCAGCTTTTTTTGTTTATTTGTTTTTTCTCATTAGTTCATGTTTGTATAATTGGTTAAAATGAAATAAAATTCAGAAATCATATTCCCTAGGTTGTGTAAAAAAAAAAAAATATGTTGTGTGTATGGATATAAACTTGGGTTAGGCAGAGAGTTCTGCTGAGCATGTCTTTCTGTATGTGGGCTTCAATCTGAACTAATATCCCTGATTACATTAAAGCTGATCAGCTTATTTTTAGCTTCAACCTTTTATTCCACAGGGGGGTCCCTGTGGAAACAATATTTTAATATTATTGTGTTTTTTTTTTTGTTTTTTTTTACAGGAACAGAAAGGTGGTGAATTATTCACAGTTTAACGAATCTGATGATGCAGGTAACATCATTTTAATTCTTTATTTATTTGTGAAAAAATATTTTTAGCATGTAAATAAATACCGATTCCTTACTCTGTAAATTATTTGACTAGAAAATTAGTTTTGATACTTACTATAGCAGCTTTAAAGAAACATTAAAATCCTCTTTTTCACCTTGTGAACTTTCCTCCTTATGCATGATTTATCTGTAATCACTTCAGGGACACATTTCTAGATCCAATTTGAGTAAACTGCAATAACTTACTCAAAAAAAACCTCTATAAAATTCTCTATTTTTTTTATGAATATTTCCACCATTTAGGTTTAAAGAGAGATATAATGTTATTAGCTGTGTAGTCAGGAACTGTTTGTTGTCTTGTTGGCAGTGAGAGCTGGACAATTCAGTGATGAGTTTTAAGATATTTCTATTCCTATATGGAGTAAAAAAATAAAATAAAATAAAAACAGACACTAACCAGAACATGTTTGATTTCTTTGTTAGGGTTGCTAATTTCACACGTTCACACATGCAAAAAGAATTATTCAGTCAGGAAAAAGGCACAAGTTAGGGTGATTCACCTGAAAGAGGCCCTGAATATTCTGTAATAACTCTTATGATGAAGCGAACTGAACCTGTAAAAATATGCTACATACCTTTCCATATGTGTAATCGATGCATTGCATTCGATGCTGGAAGTGATGTCTATTTTCTGCCAGACACATTTCAGCACGGTGCTCCATGTTTCTGAATATATCAGCAATTTTCCACAGTACGTGGCTTTTCCTTTATACTGAGGGGCACATTGTATGTTGGTTCATTCAGTCTACTTTGTCCTAGCCAGAGTTTACAGACTATTCAGGGTAGGGCTGCACGATATATCGAAAAAGTATCGTTATCGCGATAATGGTATACGCAATATCTGTATCGCAAAGAGTTGCGATAAATGAAATTTTATTTATGTGCCAAGCATTTGTGTGTCCAAATTTGACCAATCAGAT
>JAQMYG010000016.1:4197354-4218651 GCA_030014215.1 Clariallabes teugelsi
GAGAAGAGGATGCAGAGGATAGGGTTAGATGGAGGCAGATGATTCGCTGTGGCGACCCCTGAAAGGAAACAGCCGAACTTGACAAGTGAGGTCTTGCAATACAAGTACTGTAGTATGTGTACGCTTTAGCTGTCAAGCGTCACACAATCACTACTGGGCCAATGGTTATTCTCTCTCTCTCTCTCTCTCTCTCTCTCTTTCTCTCTCACGCTACAGGATTGGGCAATCGTCTTCCATGCTTTGGCTCAGTGTGTGTACTTGTGTAGTTTGTATAATGTTCACTTGTATAGCTAACATTTGTGTGGACGTGTACTGTTTACTATAACATTGTGACCATGTTAGAATTTAGCGTCCAAGTGTGGTGACTGTTCTTAAGTAACTGTACTGCGACAATGGCCTCCGGGAAGAAAAAGGTTAAAAAGGCGGGAGATTAATGACAATGTTTTCTTTCTAGCCTTAGTTGGCACGTACACAAATGTGTGTTGATTTAATGTTAAAATCAGCGAATCCTTGTTTGTACAATTCCTATTTGAGGTGAGGTGATATGAGGTGATATTCTTTAAATATCCATTGTAAGCTTCTGTTTCTGGTTTAGTTGGAGAAATTGGTACACTCTGAAAGCTCACAAATTTAACACTAGGAATTCCAATCTAGGTGCAGGAGGTAGTTTTTCCATATGACATTTTTATCATATGATACAGATGTAGTATTTTCGACCGAGTGGAAGAATTCAGGAGGATGGGAAGACTTCCTGTTAATACAGCTTAGAAAAAAGTTCAGACATTACTGTTTTGCAATTACTAGTTTACAAAAAATGTTTGTGTGTATGTCTTTTTTTTTAATCTGCTTTGCATCTATCAGTGTTTATGTTAGACCTTATGACACCACTCACTAATTTTTCATGCTGTCATTAGGATGGCTGTTTAAAACAAAGAGATTAGAGATTTTCATGAACAAGCTGGAACTGAGAGCTTTGCAATCTGGAAGTACAGAACAAGCAGCATTCAGACATTTTATTTAACATACAACTCAATATGTTTAAGCACTTTTAAACATTTTATTCATTTACATTGTTCGTTGTTGCGCAGGTGTTGGCCCTGTACTGGGTTTAATATTCGTCCCTCCACTTGGATCATTGAGCGACAGGTGGCGCAGTCGTTTTGGGCGTCGGCGTCCCTTCATCTGGGCCCTGTGTGTCGGTGTTCTGCTCAGCCTTGTGCTAATCCCTCGTGCTTCCCAGATCACCTCCCTGTTCTCTAAACAGCACCAGCATGGGTATGTTGATGTTATATAATGCATTTCTGTGAGTAAATGAGCAAGATACCAGATTGATACCAGATACTAGTATGTGTATCAATGCATCTCTAGTCATGAGTGAAAAAGTTTGTATTTAATGTTTTGCTATAAATACCTTTATTTGTCTTAAGTTGGCAAACTTTTGCAGTTGACAGTGTCTTTATGCCACATTATGCTAAATGTTATATTGGTATAAATTCCATCGTTTTGTCCTGAGTGCATATGTTTGTCTAATAGATACTGTGATGATTTTTGGTGGTCAATGGAAATTTTCTGTTCCAGGTTAGAGATTCTGTTGTTGGTGTCATCCATCTGCGTACTGGAGTTCTGCGGTCAGGCCTGCTTCACCCCACTGGAGGCACTGGTGTCTGATCTCTACCCTGGAGAAAAGGAGAGCCGTCAAGCATTTTCCTTCTATTCCATCATGCTCAGTCTGGGAGGATGCATTGGATATCTGCTTCCGGCTGTGGACTGGACAGGCCTAGGTGTGTCGTCTTACCTGGGAGGGCAGAAAGCCTTTATCTACACACTCCTCACAGGGCTATTCCTCATATGCCTTATGACCACAGTCTTGATCTCTGAAGAGAAGACGGTCAGAACTGTGACTGAGTCATCTAGGAGATCTCAGAGCTTGTACGGCGCATGCTGTTGGCCGTTCGAATTGTTCTCCAGAGCGCAGTTGCTGAAGCGTGCCATGGGTAATCTGTTGGCAGTCATGCCCAGACTCTGGTCACTGTACAGTCATATTCCTAGGGTGATCGCTAGGCTGTTTGTGGCTGAGCTGTGCAGCTGGATGGCTCTTATGACTTTTGTGCTGTTTTACACGGACTTTGTGGGGGAGGGATTGTATCATGGTGTGCCCAGCGCTAAGCCAGTCTCTCCGGAGAGACTTCGCTATGAGGAAGGTATTTTCTTACAACCAGTTAAACACCTTAATAATTTATTTTAAAAATATTCATAAAAAAGTCAATATTATTAGACTGTGATGGCTTCAGGTTTCTTATTTATTAATTTTTTTATTTCTGACTAAAATATAGCTACAATCCAAATGTCATGTAAGTTTAACAAAAATATAAATCCTCCGGGTACTCCGGTTTCCTCCCACAGTCCAAAGACATGTAGGTTAGGTTGATTGACGTTCCCAAATCGCCGTAGTGTGTGAGTGTGTGTGTGTGTGTGCCCTGCGATGGATCGTGGCCTAAGCCTCCTGGGATAGGCTCCAGGCCCCCGTGACCCTGAATACAGGATAAAGCGGTATAGAAGATGAGTGAGTGAGTGAGAGTGTATAATATTTTAGTAGTTTGATTAATTTATAAAATCAAATCTGGATGGAACAAATTCATAGATTGATTATTCATTTGTTTGTTTATTTTCTGAAAAAAGGGGGTCTCTACTTCTGTCAAATCTAAAGTATAATTATATTTATGTTATTAAATTTTTTAACTAAACCCATAGCTACAATTCTCAGTTTACATCTTAAATATTATAAATTGCTTGCAATTTTAGGATACTCGCATTTGGCAAACTTTATGCTAGGTAATTCTAGACAAACCTAAAATGTGATTTTCATTAATAATTAAAAACCTGCCTCCGAGTGGCGCAGTGGTAAAGCGCTCGCCCTATCCTCCGGAGATCGCAGGTTCGAACCCCGGGTGATGCTGTTTTCCTCTCACAGCCGGAGGCGCAGAGAGAGCTGATTGGCCGAGCACTCTCAGGGGGGAGGGAATTGCGCTCCCATATTAATCATGGCTCTACAGCCAATCAGGGGCGTCTGTGAGCTCACGCACGCGGAAGTAGCGACTAACGCTTTCCTCCGAGTGTGTTACTCCGCCCCTAATGGTGCGTGAGCAAGCAGTTCGAAAAGATGCGGTCGGCTGAAATCACGCGGTTCGGAGGAAACACGTGATAGTCTTCGGCCCTCCCGGCTGAGTGGTAGTGGTAGCCTTAATGTGGGAGCCCGCTAGTGACGGGGAGGAACTGGCCATGACTAAATTAGGGGAGAAAATTGGAAAAATCCAAAATAATTATAAATTTTTTTTTTTTTTAAATAAAAACCTACATTTCATTTCCACAAAGCTTTTAACAGCCAACATTGTCTGTTCGATCCCAAATGAGAAACTCTCAATAGTCCTGTTCTTTTCTGAGTGACACCTGATTGTGAATAACCACTACAGTGTAATATAGAATAGAAGAGGTAACAGAGTACTTGTTTGATTTTGTCAGGTGTGCGTGTGGCCAGCCTTGGGCTGTTCTTGCAGTGTGTGACCTCAGTGACCTTCTCAATACTGATGGAGAGGATGGTGGCATGCGTTGGTGCACGTGTACTCTATCTGAGTAGCTTGGCACTGCTGGCGTTAAGCATGGCTGTAATGACTGTCTCTAAGAATGTTGTCCTGGTGACTGTGATGGCGGCCTTGACGGGTTACACCTTCTGTACTCTGCAGATCCTGCCGTATACACTCACCTGTCTTTACCACTCAGACAAGCAGGTGAGCTTGTTGGAATGCACTTTTACATATTTTTTAACCTGTGGTCGTATATGACTTCACACTCTTTTATTTCTCTTAGGTGTTTTTTTCCAGTAGTAAACCCAAACTCCTGTCCAGCAAGAGTGACCTGGCTGGTCATAAGCAGGTTTCTGCTATGTACCCGAGCCCAAACTGCTGTTTGAATGGCCATGCTGTAGAAGGAATTGTGATGACCAAACAACCTGTTTCCTCATCGATTGTTTCACACGTTTCCCCAGATGTGCATGACTCCTTCCAGCCTCAGAGGGGAATGTGTCTGGACATTGCCATCCTGGACAGTGCATATCTCTTGTCGCAGGTCGTACCTTCACTTTTCATGGGCACCATCGTGCAGCTTTTCAGCAGTGTCACAGCCTACATAGTGTGCTCTTTGGCTCTTAGCCTGCTCGCCGTCATCCTTTCCAGCAGGATTGTCTTCACCAGGCTGGAAATGGAAATGTTAAAGTGACTCATCTGTGGTCTAACAGTATCTGTAGCATTTAAAGCTATAAATATCTGATGAAGTGCATGTTGGCTAGAACATTGTCAGGTTTATACACAGGTGCCATGGCTAAGAGGTGAGTGTTTAGTATTTTAATCCCACTCTGATGGAATTCTGAAAAATCTTATCCACCTCAGAGATAATTCCAGCCACTGTTACGTACCCCCACCAAGTTCCCAGCAATCTTACCCACTCCTGAAGACTTTTACATACTCTCAAAGAAACTCTCAGCATCTTGCCCACACTTAAAGGAATTCTCAGTCTCTGACCACTGTTGCCCCCTCCTAAAGAAATTCCTACCAATCTTGCCCACCCAAAACAGTTCTGACCACCAAAGAAATTCTCATCAATGTTACCCTCCCCTGAAGGAATTTTGAAGACTTTTGCCCATTACCAAAGAAGTTCTCACACATTTTGCCCACCACAAGAGAAGTCTAGAAATGTTGCCCACTTCCAAAAGATTTTCCATCAATCTCTCCCACTCCAAGAGAAATTCTCACTAATATTACCCAGATCCAATGGAATTCTACCAATGTTGCCAACTCCCAACAGACCTCTAACTAGTCTCCCCACTCCCGAACGAATTCTGACAAATCTTGCTCACCCTCAACCAAAATTTCACCAATCATCCACATCCCTGAGGAATTCTCTCCACTGTTGCCCACTTCCAGAGTGAATTTTGAAGACATTTGCCCACTTCCAAAGAAATCCTCACCAATCTTGCCCACCACACGGGAATTGTTCCAATTACCAACTCCCAAATGAATTCTCTCCAATCATACACATACCTGAAATCATTTTCACCACTACTGGATGCTCCCAGAGAAATCCCCTCCAATCTTACCCAATCCAGAGTGAATTCTAAAGATTTTTGTCCACTGCCAAAGAAATTATCACCAAAGACTTTCCACCCCAAGAGCATTCTACTACATTGTGTATGGAATGTACAGACAATGTAATGTTTTTGGGTGTAAACCTGTGAATGTGATAACACATTGTGTACAATTGTTAATTTTAATTCATTTTCATTTTAATTAGCAATTCTCAATTGCTAACATGAGCATGAACACAAGACTGAAGGTTTCAGAATTGTCTTTGGAAATCTCTCAGTTTTGGATACACACTCAATATCTATGCTCATTCAATGTATAATAAAAAAATAATATAAACGTTTCTATAAAACAGTATCAAGCTTGTTATTATACATCTGTTTTAGTCACCATGGTGAAAGCTGTTTCATACTGCTGTTTACATACTGTAGACACTGTACTGTACTCCTTATTGTTGGAATATATCAGGCTAGTTACACAAAAGATTGTAGCATTTCCTTACCTGATCCAACGTTTACAGGAGATACAACGTTTACATCCAACGTTTATGTCAGGAGACAAAATGCTCATTTCACTTGTAATTTGTCTCTTGTGGTCTTGCATGGACTGCTATTCTTGTTTCTTGTGGCTGTTTTTTTTTCTGTTCCGATGAGAAACAGTCGAAGCTGCATAAGCTAACTAGTTAAACACAAATTAACTTATGCACAAAGTTATCTTGGCTTCGTTTCCAATGTATGAACTAATGTTGAAAGGGGAAACTAAAGAAAAAATTCACCACACATGCCACAAGATTGGTCCAAGAATCATTCAAACCTGTTGTTTAGATTTGTCTTATTTCTGTTCTACATACTTTGGAATTAATTGTGAAAAGGTTTAGCACAAACATAAAGACTGAGGGTAGTTATGTATTTATTTCTTACACATATATTACTGCACAGTGAACTTCTTTTCTTAAGTATTCCAACTAAGGGAGCTGTGGTCATAGCACAGGCTTAGCTATGATACACGGTCCCTGGAGCAGACAGGGTTAAGGGCTTTGAAAGCATGTCAGAACTGGGGTTTGAATCCACAACCTCCAGCAACTAGACACTTTGTTACTTTCTTGTGTGAATTTATTGTTATTGGTTTGTGTTCATTTCATTCAGAAACATTTTCTAATTGAATTTCTTAACTTATTTGAATGTATAAAATATTTATTTGTCCCTTGTGCCATGTTGATTCATACACTTAGTCATTGAAGAGTCCTCTGTAGAGGTGACCGTTTCTATATATGTTGTTGACTAGAAGACATACGTATTAAAGAGATTTCTTTTGGGAATTGTGTTTTTGTTTGTTTTTGACATTTTACATTTTACATCTGTAAAAGTTTAGAATTAAAATAAAGTTGTTAACCTTACAGGTTCAGGAATAATGATTTTTTCCCCCACTTGGTATACAAAACACTGGTACTTAAAGATGGATCCATGAGCTCTTTAGTTTTTTGTAGTTTTTTTTTTTTTTTTGCAGTTTTGTGCAGCTTCATCAATTTTATTATTTGTGAATTGGAGGGAAAATATCTCTTTATAATCCCTCTAAGTCAACTTTAATGTCACATCAGTTTATATATAATGTGTCATAATTATACAAATATTAGACTGTTCATGTTTCCCAGTAGCCTAGCAATTGTGTTTATTGTCCTTCTTATTTCAAGATCAAGAATATACAAGTTCATAGTAGTATATTTTCTTAGATGAATTATGGGACTGTGAAAATTCAATAATTTGTTGAACATTTTTAAAAAAGAATTTTAAGTAATTGTAGTAGGTGTATTTTTGTGAATTTGGATGAAAATATGGAACTTACACTTAAATATTCTAATAATTTAATTTTGACTGACTGCTACATTATTGTTATAATTCTTATATTTTCTCCAGAAATATATGCTGGCTATTTATGTTTAGTGTGTTCTCAAGGATGAAGCTTGAACAGTAGACTTTGATCTGTTTCCTCTGTTACTTGTGTATACAGTGCATTTCATAAGTATTCACCCTCTTGAACTTTTCCACAATTTTTTGTGTTACAGCCAGAAAAAGACATGGACTTTATATGGATTTTGCATCACCAAAGTACACTGAGTAGCACATAATATTAAAATCACGTCATTTTGGAGTTAATCTGGTTTGTAAAATAAAGATTATAAATGTATAAACTCATGATTAAGTTCTAGTACCAAAATCCAAAATGCAAGCAGGTAAATACTCATACTTATATGAAAGATATAATGAAGATGTTTTTAAATCTATATTAAATAAGACATTTTAAATCATGGGTGTTGTGTTCACATTTCATTGCAACACATTTCATTGCAGTTATCAATAGAATGTCACAGACATAAGCCTACTTTATGTGTGACTTTAAGTCAAATAGTTAACAGGCATATTTATTTGTGTGTTCATGAGACAAGAAAATATGGCAAGCTAGACCAAATTTCAGTTAGATTCATTACAAATCTAAAATTATTATTATTATTATTATTAGTAGTAGTAGTAGTAGTAGTAGTAATAGTAGACACATAATGTTCATAAGCAATGCAGGACAATACAGTACAGGACAGTCTGATCACGATCACTAAAAATAAAATTTCTGATGACATTTCTTCCTCAAAGATGATGGGCCACCACTATCCTTCCAGGTTATAATAATGTGTTATTATTTTTTCTAGTATCTCCTTTGTCTCTGCTTGATACAGGACAATAATTTTACTCTTGTGAAACAGGGTTACATCTTTGCCACCACACAAGATATGTCTTCTGACATGGTTGTTTAAGAAATGAGAAGATACTCACTGCATCAGTAAGGGTTAAATTTAACTTGTTGCCAGCTGAAACATATTAATCACAGCAGTAATCATCAAATGGAAAGCTCTGAGTCTAAAGTATTTGTTTAGTTAAATCCAGGTGACCTTTTTTTTTTTTTACCAGGCAGTTATTTGAACTGAATGCACATTGCAATATGCAGAGTGCATCTGACATATCCTAAATACATTGTGTATATATGATGGGGTTTCGAGACTAGTTTTTGCAACACATCACAGGGAGCACCAACCTTCATAAGTCAGTGTGCCAAAAAACATTGTCCTGTGTACATCAGGAACTTTGCAGCTGGAGCTACTCTGACTACATGCATTACCACATCTGCGATTTCATCATGGAAAGAACTGCAAATAAGAACAAAGAGTGAATGTGAAATTCTGTGTGAAACTGGGCAAATCTGCCACAGAGATGGTTATTGTATATTATTATTCATGATTCAACAAGTTTACGGCGAGGTGTTTTGAGTGGCACACGCACTTCAAGAATGGAAGAACATCACTGGAAGACAACAAAAGATCAGGAAGACCTTCAATGAGCTCAACCAATGAAAATGTCAAAACCATTCGGCAACTTGTGCATGAGGATCATCGGCGAACAATCATGTGTCATTGGAACATGCAGCATGTTGATGCCAAGTATGTGCCCAGGCTGATGACACAGGAACAGAAGGAACTTTGGGTTAAAGTCTCCAAGAACTCAGCGTGCCATGGATGACCTGTCCTTCATGTCAATGATGATTACCAGTGACGTAACTTGTTTGTACAACCCTGAAATGAAACAACAGTCTTCACGGTGGAAAAGCCCATCATCCCCACGACCAAAAAAGCTTGACCAAGTGCATGCTCTTGGTCTTTTTCAGCGTTCACGGCATTGTGCACTGGCAATTCACCCCCAGGTGCTAGACAGTCAATAGTGAATTCTACTGCCAGGTTTTAAGGCATCTGAGGGAGGACATAAGGCAAAAAAGAGCTTGTAAACAGAGCTTATTTTGAAACTTTTTGATACCACCTCATAAATGTTCTAATTTGCTCTGTCTTGACTTGTGATTTGGAATAAGTGATATAACAGGAGATTCCAGATTCTCCTATGTGCACCTACACTATATGGACAAAAGTATTTGGCTATCTGCAATGAAATTGTATCCAAATACAAATACATATACAGCTATAACAGCTTCCACTCTTTTTGGAAGACTGGCCACAAGATTTTGGAGTGTTTCTGTGGGAATTCGTTTAGCATTTTGAGGTTAGATGCTGTTGGACAAGAAAGCATCGTTGGACAAGAAAGCACCATTCCAGTTCATTCCAAAAGTGCTCGATGGGGTTGAGGTCAGGGCTCTGCGCGGGTAAGTCAAGTTCTTCATGTCTTTATAGCCCTTTCTTTGTGCACTGGAGCACAGTCATGTTGGAATAGAAAAGGGCCTTCCAAAAGATGTTGCCACAAACTTAGACGCATACCGTAGCATTGTCCAAGATGACGTGGAATCCTGAAGCAACACCTAAATTCAATAATTAACAGGTTGAAACAAAAAATTTTTCCAGTTCTTGACTTAAAAGTGTTTGTAAAAATAGTAAAAAGGTTAAAGCTAAAAATATGCTAAATATGATAATAAGCTTTAATGTACTCAGTGATATTATTTCAGGTAAAAACCCACGTACATGTCCGACTGTCTTTCTGTACGGAAGAACTCTTTGCCTAACTTACTGTATTAGTACAAAGAAATGATATTTTGTATGGTTGAGTATTTTGCGCCTTGTTTACGCTAAGTTGTACTTCTTTTATCGTCAGCCAAATACACTCCCTAATCGGTAACCGGAGAGTGAATCACAGATGAGAAGTTGAAAATGTAGATCGCATAAAGATTAAGTTTTGTCCTAAAAACGCATGTTAAAATTCACTTATATCACTTATCCCAGTAAAAAATATTTAGTTTTGCTTTTCTATTTAATATCTATTGATGCAGGTGTTTGTTTACATTGATCAAGTAGCTTATTGGTAGGTTATTTTAAAGTAGATTATTAAATCCAGCACGTAACTGTTCATAACATCACTTTTACTCAACATTTTAATTTCACTTATGGTGCAGGTAGATATCTAAGTACTGCCAAAGTTTCATTAGATTCTGTCCAGCCAAGTTTATGTGATGAAATTATGTAATAGATATTTCTAAAGCAATTATGTAGGAGAGGTAATCCGTGCTGGTTTTAATCTTCCAGCATGACTAATAAAGATTAAAGATACATTCTTCCCACTGATCTTTTTTTTTTTTTGGAGTAAGATATGCTGTGTTTCTGTTTCTTGAGGATTTTTTCGGCTTGTAGGTGCATTGCAGGCATTTCTGTGTCTTCCGCATGCCCTTTGTATACACGGTAAACTATCACGTTGATTGACTGTTGAGTGGTGCGTATAGTTACGCCCACCTCGAGGGAAAAGTGCTATATTCTTCTAAAAAAAAAAAGCGCTAGATGTTGTGATGTAATCTGGCACGCAACTGTTCATAACTTCTTTCTACTCAACATTTTGATTTCATGTATTTCGCAGGTTTAAATTCAGGCAAAGCCAAAGTTCCATTAAATTCTGTCTGAGCAGTTTTGCAGGATGACCGAATTTTCCAATGTATGAAACGTAAAGATATCACTGACAGAGACAGCTATGACCAATGTACAGACCATGCTTTAATTTATATAGATGTATTATTTATTTATTATTATTATAGTGTTCCTAATAAAGTGGCCGAGGAGTGTGTCTGTCCAAGCACGCGTCCTGGCTCTGTTTTCAGTATGTGGCCTCGTGCTCTCGCCTGGCTTCCCTCAAAATAAATAATGCATGAAACGTGGCGGCGTGACCAATCAGACGCGCCGTCTCAAGGCGAGCCTCCGGAAGCGCAGCCAATCAGAGTGAAGGAATCGGATCCGTGTAGTCATGTGACGCGGGCCTCCGAGAAAACGCCAACATGGAACCGAGGCGAGGACGAGTTCTTCAGCTGCAGTAATGCGATAAAACGACCCTCGTCCCAGCCGACTTTATGTTTTATTACACACCGGTGATCTCCATCCGTCTCAGTGTCGAGGTAATTAATAACAAAGCGTTAGTTTTTCACCTTTAAATCCTTAAGGAAGAAAGTCGCACGCGGGGTGTTTAGGAAAAGGCGGAGGGCGCGCGCTTCTTGGTGAGACTGCGCAGAAAATACGCAGGCTTCTGTTTTTAATTTATTTTGTTTTTGACCCTGCGACCCGTGTGTGGGATTGTTTTAGAGAGACTCGTTTTAACGAGTTAAAACCTTTCCTTTAATCCCGTCGCGTTTTTTATTCCGCAAAACGTCACGCGAGTCCGGAGCTCTGACGCACTTTTACCGCGTGGCTGCGCGCGATATGCGCAGACAGACTTTCAGAAAGTAGTGACCTAAAACTAATAAAGGTGTTTTTACATAGTGCTGAAAAATCCAATATACAGAAACTATCGATTACATATTGTATATGTATGATTATTTCATATTTAGAGGAACCCAGTTTTGTCCACATTTTTTAAACACATAACTGAGTGTTTGATATTTAAAGCTTAAACATATGGTGGTGATGATGAATACTTTCATTCAGTCTGATGCGCTGTGGGTGCCAATAATTTTGACCTTGACTAAAATAAGGTTCTTACCTTTTTTATGTTGTCATTGTTCTTGTCATTGTTCTGCATACGTATTTATTCCACTTAAACATTTTTCTTTTTTTGGATTTATTTTACTTTTTTCTTTCTTTTTTTTTCTTTTTCTTAGGTTAATTTTGCATTTGAATCTTATATGCATAATAAATGTTATGCATGTAAGCGTACAGTGGTACATCAGCATACAGATAACCCGTTCCAGGCACCCAAAAATATTCCCAGTATTACTAATAATCATATATTACACTATAATCATATATTTGCATGTAAAAACAGTCATAACATTTAGGTAAGACATGTCAATGAAGTAAAATATGAAATCAATAGACATTAAACCTCAATTAACTCCCCTTTCTTCTTGCTATCATTCTTGGGGCTCACAGAGCTTTGTCTTCATTAAATCTTGCACAAACCACAGAGAAAAGTAAACTCACTCCGCTTGGCATTTCCACTGACGCAAACAAGTTTTGAACTGCTACCAGACCTACACGCAACTTAGATGGTGTTCGATTTGACTTCGTTCGTGTGCTTGTTTGCTCAAAATTATTTGTATGCCAAGGCAAATTTCTTGCAAAATTTCAGTTCTTAAGGCGAAAATTCTTATGATGGGGCATTCGTACACCGAGGTACCACTGTAGTTTAATCCCTAACCCTGGAGGTGCAAGTCAACAGTGCTGACCACTGCACCGATGTGCCACTCGATAATTTTACATTTGAGCATATTATAGGATAAGAGGTTTATTTTTAATGTTTAGATTACAGATATTAAATTACACAATTCGTTCTGGAAGTGTGCTTGTAATCCAAAACAATCCGTATATCAAAGTGAATTTCCCCATAAGAAATAATGGAAACATCATCATTCATAACCCAAAATCATTCGACAACCCAAAAAATTAGTTATATAAAAATGTAAAGTAAAAATAAAACAAAGTAACTTGCACTTTACCTTTGAAAATAATTGTAACTGAAGTCAGACAACAGAGGAAAGGAGGAGGAGGGAGGCTACTGTGTAGGACAACTTTCTCAAACACACACGCACACACTAACAGAATCACTCTTCTCTGACAGAGAGTCTCTGTTGGAAACCTTCTTTAACAAGGAACCTTTCTAATGACCCTTGCTTTTGCCTCCATTTGAGGATTTTGCCGAATCGTGTGATTGCATTGTCGTTATACAGATTAAAATTTTTCTTTCTTTACGGAGGCTGTTGTTGCAGTACAGTTACTAAAGAACATGCGCTACACTTGGAAAAGAAAAACATGATTCATCAGACCAAGCCACTTTTTTCCATGGTCCAGTACATGTCCATTGTAGGAGCATTTGGTCATGGACACTGGGGGGGTTAGCAGCTACGCAGCACTGTACATAACAGACTGTGATCCAGTGTATGTTCTGACTCCTTTCTATCAGAGTCAGCGTGAACTTTTTCAGCAGTCTGTGTTACAGTATCTCTTGTTTAGGAATGGACCCTTGGGAGCTTATGATCCCATTACCGTTTCACTGATTGTCTGTCCTTAGCACTTTTGCTAGGTACTACTGCACAGCGGAAACACCACACACCGCCTGTCCCAGCAAACACTCTGACCCAGTTGTCTAGACATCACAAGCTGGGCCTTGTCAGAGTTACTCAGATTCACACGCTTGTTCTTTTTTCCTGTGGAAACATTGAAAACAGCAGATATATCTCACTTTTCTGACAGGTGCCATTGTTAGGAAATAATCAGCATTATTCACGTCACTTGTCAGTGGATTAAACGTTATTAGTGATCAGTGTAAAAGAATATACTGTTCACATTTATTTTTGTTTTTACATTTGTGTTAATATTACATTAACTCTGAAAGGTTTTATATGTTCATTTCCACCATAATTTTGTTTTCCTTTTTTATGTGCTTTAGGAGTATTCAAGCAAGAGGTCTGCGGTGATATACTCCCTCACTCACCTGCCCTTTTTTCACCCAGACTGTAAATGGTTTCATTAGGTGATAAACCAGTGGCCATTGCAAATGACTCCCATATGCTGCTCGCACTGCCTTGCATGGAGGCAGGAGGCAGCGAGGGGGGCAGTGAAGGAGGCAGCTCAGCCTCCTGCTCCAGTCCTGAGACAGGTGGCACTCCCACAGGTTTGGGTGAAGAAGAAGAAGAAGATGAAGATGGAATCTTGAACTTTGACTTCACATTAGGCATGGAGGAAGTTTCCCGATTTCCTGATTTCACCTTGCACGTTTCAAGCAGCTTCTCTCCGACGCTTGATGATATAGAGGAGTTCTTGATGGAGAAGATGGATCAGGTGGAAAAGGGCCTTGTCATTCCAGACACAAAAACAGAGCAGGTTGTTGATGAAGACGCGCTGTCTCCTGCGAGTCAGCAAAACAGTACAGAAGTCAAATCTTGCACACAAACACCTGCTAGTCAGGATGCTAGTGCTACAGCTAGCTCTGCTCCAGTGATAGTTGGAGCTCCAATGGTGCTTCAGATTCAGCCCGTGCAGATCAGCCACACGCTTCCTCAAATGAACACCCCTGCCAACGGACTTCGGGTCGCCCACCTGGTGCTGGGTGTCCAGGGTGGCCAGAATGTCGCCTTGCTGTACCCTTCAGTGCCCTCTGCGACTGTGCTGCCTGTTGTCGGTGAGACCGGATGCCAAGACCAAAAGTATGTAAAGATCGCCCCCCTGCCCATCGCATTGAGGGCGGTCGGCATAGCAGGGACCAGCTTGGTCAAAGCCATCCCTCCACGCCCGCCCCGGTCGTCCACTGAAAACCTGCGTGTGCACAAGTGTTCCCATCCAGGGTGCGAGAAGATGTACACCAAGAGCAGCCACCTGAAGGCTCACTTCCGCAGACACACAGGCGAAAAGCCGTACATGTGCAGCTGGCCAGACTGCGGCTGGAGGTCAGACTCATTACTGTTCTAATTTTTTTTAATTCTGTCTGAAGTTCAGATTTAGTTATAAATAATTTTGAATCAATGCCCATTATAGGTGAATAATTGCAATTATAGCATATAAATTATATAATATTCTACAATAAGACTTAAGATGTACTTTTTAAAGTAAAACAAGCAATTTTAGAAAACGCAAATTTAAATGAGGTGCCAATAATTTAGAAAATACAGTGGAGCCTTGGATTGCGAGTGACTTGGTCTGTGAGCGTTTTGCATGATGAGCAAAATTTTAAAACAGATTTTGCCTTAATAAATGAGCGTGGTCTTTATATACAAGTAGTACGCATGTGCTTTGTCTGCTGAGCGTCACATGATTACAACCGAGCCAATGGTTTTTCTTTTGCGCCTTGTGGGTAATTGGGCGTCACTCGTATAGTCAACATCCTTGCACGCGTGTACTGTTTACTATAACATTGTGACCACATGTGTGTGCGCTCGCGTAAAGTGAAAGCAAGTGTCATTAGAGAGGTTCCTTGTTAAAGATCCAGTTTCTAGAGTCTCTCTGTATCAACGAGCAATGATTAGTGTGTGTGTGTGAAAGTGTAGAAAGTCATCCTACACAGTAGCTTCCTCCTTCCTCCTCTCCTCTCGTCTTCACACAAACACACATATGCACATGCGTGCACACTCACATACACGCACACATACTAACGGAAACACTGCTCTGTCAGGATTATTTTCAGCGTTAAAGTGCAGGTCAATTTGTTTAAATTTTACTTTACATTTTGTATTGATTATTTTTATATAAATGTTTTTGGGTTGTGGAACGAATCATCAGAGTTTCCATTATTCGGTTTTCATTTATGAGTGCTTTGATATACAAGCACACTTCCACAATGAATTATACTCGCAATCCAAGATTTAACTATTAAAACTAAAAAAATATTATGTACAATATTTATATACATGTACTTTTTAGTAGGTATTTTTCATTTAAAATGTTATTTTTAAAACTCACATTTAAACTTGGGGGTGCCAATATTTATTACTTAACAAGTACAGGAATTAAATTGCACAATTGCTAATTTTAAAATTAATAAATAATTTTTTTGTGCTTTAAAAGCAAAATATCCTTTTTTTTTTTATAGGTTTGCTTTGTATATTGTGTATTGATTGTCATGTATTAAAATTGAGAGTGCCAATATTTCTGGAGTTGACTGTAGATGTATTTAAGTATGAGATTTGAGTAATTAAATCTCCTTCTTCAGGAGTTGTGTTTTATCCTTCCTGTATGTTTTAAATCAATGTTTATTATTTTTATTTTCATTTCACCTTGTAGATTCTCCCGGTCGGATGAATTATCCCGTCACCGTCGCTCGCACTCGGGAGTTAAGCCTTACAAATGCACGATGTGCGACAAGAAGTTCGCCAGGAGCGACCACCTGTCCAAACACACCAAGGTGCACAGGAGCCCGCGCGCAAGCAGATTGGCCAGACCGAGTACATGAAGCAGCACGATCCTTCCACGAAACCTGGAAAAGCTAGATTTTCCATTGTATTTTTTTTCCTTCCTTCCTGCTTGGTTTTCTCCAGATCTCTGCTTTTCTCGGTGCTAGCGTTGGCTAACTTGAACCTCAGGGATGTGATTGTTCCGCCCCGAAGCAGATTTGCGCCGCACACATCTCACTTTCCCTTGTACGATCTTGGTAGAAATCAGATTTTGGAGAGATTTCCAAGCAAAAATCCGAAGTGAGGATAAGCAAGGTGCTAAACTTTGTGAATATTCCCTAGTAATCTGAATCGGAAAGACTGTCTACGAGCTCCGAACCCCAAACTTGAGCATGTGACCAGAATGCCTTACATTTACAGGGGTGTCTTTCCTAAGCATCATGTATACTTGCTTGTAAAGGTGGAAAAAAGTCTCCTATATTCTATGTACGCTAAAACCGAGAACCGATAATAATCCAGATGTTTTTTTTTCTTAAACATGCACTGCCATGCCAGCTTGAATCAGATAATCAATTGTTCATTATACACATATAACGATATAATATATCGTTATACTATCATAAAACTAAGTATCTAATGTAAAGCACTTAAGGTTAGGTTTGAAAATATCCTTCCTCTGAAAATCAATGCAAGATCCAGTGTGATTGGTGTTTCGTACCTTGATGTACCTTACTTTCTTACTTTTTTGTTACTAATGCCCGATGTTACTGACGTTCCTTTCTCTCTCTTTTTTTTTGTTTTTTTTGGCAAAATGCTACTTGTCCTCTTTACGGCCCAATCACATACCTGATTGAACCAAATCGTGTTGAAGTGCATCTATTTTGTGCCTCGTATCTCTTTCAGATTGTTGAGAGAGGCTAATGCCAAACCAGAGATCCCGGGTTAACGGTGGGACTTTTGGCGTACGACATTCACTACGTTTAAGGAATTAAACCGCTCACGTACTGTAAAAGCACACATAAGCTAAGAGGTAAGAGGGATGCATCGATACGGATACTGGGATCGTGAACCAGTTGGATATTGGTGCTTATTCTCTCATACTGGGAAAATAATTGTTACCAGGTGAGGTAAGCCTAATGGATGTTGTCGTGTGAATGGACAGATGACAGAGATGGCTATGTAATTTTTAACGATAATGCAATGCATAATTCTCAGACAGTACGAGTAACCTTACAGACAACACTAGCTAGGCGATAATGAAACATGCTAGGAGAGTTGAAATAACAGCTCTTGCCCAGTATGTTGTTCTTGATAAGCAGCCAATGAGGGATTCTGACACAATGAAAACAAAAATGTACTTTAAATACAGTTGTACTTAGTCGTTGTTTTTTACCCCAAAACCCTCCAGCTAACTATTATAACTAGCTAATGCACTTAATTTAAATTACTTAGCTAACATTTATAAAGAATAAACCTAGTCGCCTAAACACAATGCGCTTTTCATGGTCGCTGTTTGAACCAGAGAAGCATCGTAAAGTACAGAGCTATAGTTCTGTACTTGTAGTATCAGTATATGTATCCGTGATTTTTATAGATTTTAAAAGAAAAAAAAGTTGCATCGATGCATCCCTGCCAGACAATAAATAAAAACTTGAGCAACATTTATAAGCTATGTCTAAGAGCGGAGCTGTATTGTATTTCAATTCATCGAGAGCAGATGATTGTTTCATATTTTATCAATATTAATTAAGCTATAGTGGTATGAATGTTAATCATAAATCAGTGAATCTTTTTTCTTTCCATCTTTTAGGTTCTTTTCTCTATCAAAGAGAGCTGATCAGTAGCTTATAAAGCTTCCTCACTTTTGCCTTAGCATTTTTTTTTTACATCTGGATTTATGGTTATATTAAGCTTTTCTTTGTTCTTTAGAAGAGTCATAAGCACAAAGGTGCCTCACTTGGTGGTGCTCAAATGATGAGGGTGCTTTACGTTGTTACTTTTTCTGTTTCAATGCTGTATTTAATAAGCCCTTGCCAACTTGCCCAGGGTATTTCACCTTAAAGCAGTGTAACTGTCAGCTGTTAGTCCAGAAGTCGCTGCTTTATGACGAAACAATTGATTAGATAAAATGCCAAACAAATCTGACTTAAAACCCAGAAGAGTAAATGACATCCATGATGTTATAGGTAAACAAACCTGATGTGTTTTATTCCTTTTAATATAATAGCCATATAATTTTCACTTGTTAAATAATGACATTACATATCAAAGGAATAGTTCTTTTTATCGCTTACTTTACAATAGCTGTAAACAGTCATTCCATCACTGTCCTTTCTCATTGTTGCCTAAAATTAATTTAACAAATATTTAATGTTAAAAACAAATCACAAAGTATAAATCTCTGTCACAGCTTTATGTCTCCCTGTTACAACGCACTGCCACTGGAGACTCATCAACTAATCAACACCTTTCTGACCAATCGGAATCCAGAATATGGCAGTGCTGCGGTATAAGTCAAAATATCGAATGTTGAAGAAGCTGCTAATCAGATAGATAAATGGATTGATCCTAATGCATCTCTACATTTTAAGTTGGACACATTGATAAAGTAAAAACATTAAGTCTGTAGGTAAAAGTGTTAGTATTAACTGTAAAGATTAAGTACATAATTAGAAGTTACAATATAATATTGATATTGTCATTGTCTCACAATACACATTTCTGTGAAATTACAGATATTGTGATCTGTATTTAGGTTTTTTATTCATTTTTTTATGAATCTCACCTTGTACTATTTTTTTTTTTAATTAGAAATTTTTATTCTGTTAAAAAATCATCTCTGAATGTGTAGTAATTTTTTTGTACACATAAAATCAGCTTGGTTCCCTGATTTTTATTCAATTTGATTCCTGTTCAAAGTTTCTAATATTGTGACATACTGCAGATCATAAAGATGACTTTGTGAACTTTGGTTTACACACTGCTTGGTGAAAAAGAAAAAAAAACATTTTTCTTTTTTTTATTGCCGTACATCAAGCAAGGAGAACATTAAAATAAACTTAAATTGGGTTTAGAGCTGTCCAATGCATTATTGATACTTGTAAGTATGGTTCTGAGCTGTCAACTTCACAAGGAAAATGTGGTCTAATAAATCATTACTTAAAAAGGCCAGTAGAAACAAGAGCTATGTTTAATAGTAAAAGAAAGAACTTTTACATGCACACACAATGTGATGAGAAACCACAGGATTGGGACTAATCAGCTATGTCCATAAGAAAACCACCTGTTGAAGAGACAAATCAGGAAAAAAGGCTTTAGTTTGCTAGGGAGCAATGAAAAAGGTCACGTAGTCTGAGTCCAGATTCAGTCTCTGTGTTCGAGCTGGATTTTGTTTGGAAGTGCAAACCATTCAGAGGAAGGGCAGCTTTAAAAACAGTATTGAAACACATGTCTCGTGACCTCTTTACTTTTCTCCTCTTTCTAGAAGTGATGTGCTTTTTTTTCAGCAGCTGGCCACATCCCTCCATGGCCGTTCCCTTTCTCTCCTTCACCTTACTCATATTAAAGCATTAACACTTTAATTTCATGATTAAAGCCATCCAGTATAGCTGCTCAGCCATGTAGCTGGAGATGTGTATCTTCTTTTATTTAATGTTTTTTTTTGAATAACTGAAGAAGATAAATGTTATTTTCCTATGTATGACAATAAAACGTAAAAAAGCAATTAGCTATAAAGCTCATTTGGACCAATTTTTGTCTTCTTTTACATAGGATACATACAGGTGCATCTCAATAAATTAGAATATCTGACTTATTTCAGTCATTCAATTCAAACAGTAAAAATCATATATGGTTACATTACATACAGACTGATATATTTCAAGTGCTTATTTCTTTTAATTTTGATTATTACAACTAATAAAAACCCAAAATTCAGTATCTCAGAAAATTTTAATATTACTTAAGAGCAATAAAAACAGAAATTATGAAAAGAAAGTAAGGACATGTACAACACTCAATACTTGGTCGAGGCTCCCTTTGAATGAATTACTGCAGCAATGTAGATGATCAGTATTTGGCACTGCTGAGGTGTTATGGAAGCCCAGGTTGCTCTGATAGCGGCCTTCAGCTCTTCTGCGTTGTTGGGTCTGCTGTCTGGCATCTTCCTCTTCTCAATACCCCATAGATTCTCTATGGGGTTTAGGTTGGGCGAGTTTGGTGGCCAATCAAGCACAGGGATACCATGGTCCTTAAACCAGGTATTAGTACTTTTGGCAGTGTGGGCTGATGCCAAGTCCTGCTGGAAAATAAAATCAGCATCTCGATAAAGCTGATCAGCAATTTTTCTAAAACTACCTGTTGGTCATCTGTGCTGACCTTGGACCTGAGAAAACATGGTGAACCAACACCAGAAGATGACATGGCTCCCCAAACCACCACTGACTGTGCAGACTTTACACTGGACGTCAAGCAACATGGATTCTGTGCCTCTCCCCAGACTCTGGGACCTTGATTTCCAAATGAAATGCAAAATTTACTTTCATCTGAAAAGAGGACTTTGGCTCACTGAACTACAGTCCAGTCCTTTTTGTCCTTAGCCCAGGTAAAACGCCTCTGAGACTGTCTCTGGTTCAAGAGTGGCTTGACACAAGGAAGGCAACAGTTGTAGCCCATGTCCTGGGTACTTCGATGCGTAGTGGGTCTAGAAGTACTGACTCCAACTGCAGTCCACTCTTTGTGAATTTGCCCCTACATTCTTGAATGTGCTTCGTTTCACAGTCCTCTCAATGCTGCGGTTATCCCTGTTGCTTGTGCAACTTTTTCTACAACATTTTTTCCTTCATTCAACTTTCCATTAATGTTCTTTGATGCAGCATTCTGAACAGCCAGCTTCTTGAACTAGACTGAGAGACTTAAAGGCTCAGGAGAGGTTTGCAGGTGTTTTGGATTAATTTTCTGATTAGAGTGTGTGTTGAGTGTATTGAGTTATTTTCTGAGATACTGAATTTTAGATTTTCATAAGCTGTAAGCTATAATCACGTATACTTAACAACTTTGATTGGATCACCGTCTGATCCCACAGAACTCGATCAGGCGACTGAATATTTAGAGTCGACGTTCCGTTATATCTTAGATAATGTAGCTCCAGTTAAAAGAAAAATTATTAGAGATAAGAAACTCGCTCCCTGGTATAACGGCCACACACACACTTTAAAACAGACAGCTCGGAAATTAGAATATAAATGGCGTCAAACTAAATTGTTAGTATTTCAAATAGCATGGAAGGAGAGCATCCTGAACTATAGGAAAGCTCTTA